>JAYMFT010216929.1:0-11417 GCA_038088735.1 Panulirus argus
CCTATGCACTCGACCCTGGGCGGCCCGTGAATGCGCCATGGTCAGGAACGCTAACCACTACACCACGGGAGTCCATAGTTTCACGTACACCACTCGCACCTTGGTCAGCGTCCATCTCTCACCTGGGGTCAGTACCCAACAAGCCGGTGTCAGCTTCGGCGACGGCGTCCACCAGTGTGGAGACGGCGCTGAGGAAGGGCTTCGGGGAGTGCGTGTCTCCATAGTACTCGGTGTAGGCCTCCTCCAGCGTCAGCTCTGGTCGGTGGTTGTACACCCCGACCGCTGGCGCCACCTCCTGCGGACGAAGGACAAACTAAGTTAAGGACGTGAGGGTGAAAGCCAACTATATATATATATATATATATATATATATACTGAGCAGCAAAAATGTTGGTTTAACTGGCCTTAACATTGAAATCAAATCCAGTGCTAAAGTAACAATTGTCACTGTTAACAATGATACAATCGTAAATGTATAAAAGAGAAACCTGCTCTCTTTTCTAATTCATGATGACACTACGTTCCCAACCACCTAGGATGTAACTGTCTTCAAATCACCTTAAAATCTTTAACTACTTCATGAAATACTGATCAATTCTCTATGTGGCACTCCAGCAGAAGCAGCAAACTTTTCGATCACAATGGGAAAATGAAGTACATAGGAACCCCGAAAACAAAACGACATAAAGAAGTGAATTAAGAGCAGTGCGAAATGCGAAATAAATCACCAAGTTAAAGAACTACCAATAAAGAAAAAGGAGACAGTCGCTATACTTAAACAGCTACCTGGCAAGAGTCACGGATCGCCTTTGGTGCAAGGGTGAAGCGACGACATGGAGGAATCAAGGTTCAATATGCCCTTTTTGCAGGGGTCCAAGGGTCGTCGTGTGATAGAGGCGGAGGACTCGAAGGCCATGGCATGTTGAGAGGGAATACCTAGACCTCGCCTTTCCAGTTTTTTTTTTTTTTTTGGGGGGGGAACATTTTGACATGTGAATATAACTCTCCTTAAAAGGGGTATCCTTAAAATGTATTAGACCAATAAAGCTTTTGGAAAAGAGAGAGAGAGAGAGAGAGAGAGAGAGAGAGAGAGAGAACGAAAAACTATTGTTTCGTTGCTTGTGCGGATAAATAGCATCTCTGATAATTGTTTAAGTCATTAGTGTGACTATTAGTCTGATTACTGCGAACAAAAAGCACGCGTTATGGCATTTTGCTCCGTCCTACACATAATTCTGTAATGGCCAGCATATGAAAATTCCGTTTCAGTTACTCAAACAGTGTAATTACCTATTTGCACAGTATATGGAGCGTCCTACATCCGTGGTGCCCCGCCTGAGAAAAAAGGAATAGTTAAGATAAAACAGTTGCGTGAATTACATTTGGTCGAGTAATCGTTCGGGATGGACGGAGCGTGAGTTTGTGCCAATATTCCACGTGATGCACAAAGAGAAGGTTATAATGTAATCCAGGAAGGAAAACAGACAGCAACTGTAGTGCTGGCTTACCAAACACCACCGCTCCCTCGTCACTAACTCTTCCTCCTTCACTTAGGCGGCGGTAGTACCTCCCTGGTCGACGGCTGCCCACTACCAGTGTGTAGAATTACGAAAGCTAAAGTCTTATTTTCAGGCTCCTCGCTGTTTTGAAGGTAACAAGTAAAACAGCTTGCTTTTACCACGACAATTAAACTATGCACTCATTTAAGCAATCACTAGACAAAGGATGTAATTACTTGTAATTACTTAATAGTAAATGTCAACCTTGAAATTGCTAGTTTGTCACTGGTTACGTACAACTACCAGCTTGACTGTCACAGTCTCTGACAAGTATGTTCTGAAGCACAATTGTCTCCTACCTATGTGTGCATTTTATGCAGGTGTTATTTTCGGCAATCATGTGTAAAGTTAGAGCAGACTGGCAGCTCCACAGGTTGTCAGCTCACTCTTTTTATACCACTCCCGCACATAACAGTTTTCGTTTCGTGTACGTACAGACACTAAAAGCAGGAATGCCTTTTGGAACAATACTCTCCACAATCCATCTTCTCAGACCCACCGTCTCTGCGAGACGACTAAGCAAAAGGGGTGAGGTTGTAGCGCTCTACGGTGTTGGGAAAATCCAAGTAAAAGTCAGGCAACCATACGCCAAGTTCAACAAGAAAACGGAATGTGAAGAAGACGTGGAGACCCGACAACAAGAAAACGGAGCCAGTGTAGAAGACGTGGAGACCCGAGGCAACCAACGCAAGCTTCACTTTTACACGCTTCAACCAGTGCTTCATATGTCATATTTAAGAGAGAAACGGCACTGATATGATGCTGAACTGACAGGAATTATTCTTCATACAGACACTGAAAACTGGAAACAGAGAACGGGCCGTCGAAAGACTATAGGTACTCATGCCAATCGCAGACCTGGATTATTTAACATAAAAGTTTCTTATTTTTGAACATTTCCCATCGTCTGTGAAACCGAGCTCAATAAATGTAATCCTCCCATAATGCTTACGGTTCTCCCTAACATGAAATTGATTCACAGCTTCTCTGGATCGCGAAACTGAGACTGGTAATTTAGATCTCAATGTTCACCCAAGGTATGTTTAATGGAGATTGAGTTGACACGGGCGATATCATCCTCGTTATGTGGCGTTGCCTTATGAATTGGTTATTGTGAAATTGCAGGTATGAGAGATCTTCGTGTTATGGCACAACAACATCAATATCGTCTGAGACTTCCATTTGTCTCAACCTCCACTCTGAAGGCATAGTAAATGAAGCATTTTACAGATGGTGCTGGTCACAACTTCATAAGTATGGAGAAAAAGGAAACTAGAGAAACCGTACGATAATGTTGACAGAGACACCTTGAGAAAGGTGCTACGTGTGTAAGGGGTAAAATGCAATGAGGAGTTTTCATTGTGAGCGTCAAGCCTCTTTGCGGAGTAGGAAGGGAAGAGGAAAGGCATGCATCAGGGTTCTGTTCGTGAACGGGATGGCGAAGGAGGTAAATATAAGGGCCTTACAATGAAGGGCGGGTCTACGGTACCCCTGTGGTGGAGGCAGAGCAATGGGAGGTGAGTCATTCGCTGTATGCAGACGAGTTGGCTCTGGTGTCCGACTCCTGAAGTTGGGGAGAGGGTTTAGGAGTGTGTGTGTGAAAGGGGCAAGTTTAAGAGCTAATGTTAGAAAGGGTCAGGTGATGAGGTGCAGGAAGGGGTTGAGGTGAAAAGGATATAACCAATCGGTTCATACCTATGAGAAGCGGCTCATAAAAGGATGGCAGACACTTGAAGACAACGACGATACAATCTACAGGACAAATCCGAGAACTGGACAACAGTACAAGCATGGAACACCCTTGGTTCCCTCGTAGCCTCAAAGCACTCAAGAGAGGCTCGAGTCATCTATCGATATACACAAAGTACAATGTTTAGCTTATCTTAGTGAATCTTCTTACAAATTAAATACAACAATAATACATACACACTCCTTGCCTGCTGAGAGCATATAGATAAAATAAAACAGACTTTTACTTTCATTACACAGGAATGTGCTCTATATCTTTTTATCCTAGTTGAAACCCCGATAAGGATGGCAATGGGAATAAAGAGAATGCTACAGGCCAGCCGGATGTAGGGATGAACGGAAACCCAGCGTCCTGACCGTCGACTCTGAACCCTACGGCCCTTGACCTAATTGTGTCTCAGTCGATACCGAGGAAAAATGTGTCATTTAAGTGACGTGCAGAAGCAGCACTAACACAGCACTAAAGCCATAACCACTGCGCTTAGCGCAGCGCCCACAGAAAGAACGCTGTTCACTGAGATGTTCACGAGAACGCCTTCTCCAGTTAGCAACGATATTAATCTCTACCATTCTTTCCTCTACATTATCTCTCAGGTATTCTAAGAGCTGCCTAGTCGCTTGTCTACCTTTCCATGCCCTCTTCCAACGCCCGAGCACATTATGTCGCCGACAAAGAGCGGCTGAAGTTCCAGAAGACATATCACATATCGAGAAAGAGAACACATGAATCTTTTAAAGCCTTCAGGTGTAAATTGGGTGAACTAGAGAATGTACGGTACCCAGTTTGTGTACTGTCTGGTACTGGTTGTATGATAGCTCAGCGTTGGAATAACTAAATAGGATGAATATTCTTTCGGCAGTTCACATATATCAAAATGTCTTAAGAGAATGATATGGCAGTTATGTTTTGAGGGAATACTTGAGTACAGCGACATGACACTCTGACTGCGATGATTCAATCTTTTGCGTACAGTGACAGCCCCTTGAGTACAACAGCTCGACACTTTTGAATACATAAGGTTAACAGCCCCCTGATTGAAACGAATTAACACTGTGAGTACGGCAACTTAATATTTAGTATTCTGAATACAACAGCTTAATACTCTGAGTACGACAACTTAACACTATGAGTACAACACAACTTATTAGATATCAAACTCACGGAGATACTGCTGGTGGCCTGTGGAGAAATCCCGTTCCCTGCTCTCATGCCTTAACTATGTAGAAACTAACTCGAAATATGCTACTGAAGTTCATTGGGGTTAATTTCAGTCTTTGGTGATAAGCACTTGATGTGTGTACACATGGTAGAAGGGAGTGTGAAGGGAAATGCAACATTACTTGGCTGCAAAGATGTTCAAGGATTGGAAGCGGTTCTTAATGTTGTAAAGAAACTGTATTTGTGTATGATACACAGGATTAGACGTTCATTATAACTTGATCATATCTTTATCAACAAAGACGTAGTAAAAGTATCTAAAATGAAATAGAAGGTAATGAAAATACCATGAATGCTCATAATTCCACGGTACTTCAGTACCCTTACCACATTTCTCACCCATGAGTCGTGGGATTTCGTGCAAGAGAAAATAAGATAATTGCAGTGTTTACCGAAGAGCCGTCAAAGGTTGAGTGTGGAAGTGGTTGGCTATAACTTACTTTCATCTCTGAGCGTGATGGCACGACCTTTTATTACGACTATACGACCTTTTGAGCACAAAAGTATGCTCAGTGATCACGACAGTGAGACCTTTGGGTACGATGCCTTGGTCTCTGATATGACAAGAGAGAGATAGAGAAAGTGAGAGAGAGAGAAAGAAATGGAAACGCAGCAGCTGATGGTCTCGCCGCATGACACCCTCGCTGGCGCTAAACTCATGTAGTTCCCACCATCTGTAATATACAAGAAAAATACCAAGCCTTCTCCTGCCTGTGGGTTGTGCTGGCCGGGAACCCCACAGTATATCTTATCAAATGGTGACAATACCTACAATTCAACCAGAATATCAGTAAAATGTTTGTACAAGTTCAACACAACATGGCGGAGGACTACGGCCACTTCCTTCCTGCTGGAGTGACACACACGCCCCCACTTCCGTAGCGACGGCCAGAGGAAACGGAGAAAAGGAAGGACTTACTCAATATTGGATTCTTCCGCTCGCAAGCCCAAACAACATCAGGTATAATTCGGTTTTCTCAGAAAATTGGTTACTCACAGCCCCTAAATATTATATGATTTACACAGAAAATACCAGTGTCACTGTGTATCTTACGAATGTGTATTTGGGGCAGTCTGTGTGCAAGCCATTGTGGTCGCCACACTAGAAATAGTACCTATCCCATCATCATTTGACCTGCCATTAAATCCTCAACAAATAGCCAACTACTACTACTATTATATCTACCACTACTATTACTACTACCACTACTACTACTACTACTGTCTGCTAATCAATAAAAGGGAAAATCTGATATTACGAATATATCTGAAAGTACCATAGGGGCACAGAAACCAGTAATATTCTATCCACTGTGTGGAAAGTGGGAATATCAAGACCACAACCACTGTCACAACAACCGAAAGCTCCACTGCCGAAAACCAGAATTACAACCGTTACAGCAACTCTCATAAGCACCAATAGCATCATCAGGAATACGACCACACACACTAACCCTACGAGTCACGACCACAACCACCATCCCTACGAGAGGTACAACCACAACTACCACCATTACTAGAGGCACGACCACAACCACCATTACCAGCAGAGTTACGAAGACAACCACAACAACAACCACCACCACCATAACCAGTGGTACATCCACAACCACCATTTCCACTACTAGAGGTACACCCACAACCACCAACCACCACCACTAGAAGCACGACCACAATCCCACAACCACCACTAGGGGCATGACTACAACCACCATCATCACGTCTACTAATACGACAGTCACCACTAATGACATTAGAACGTTATGCAAGTCATCATCACCGGTAATTCTGCACTCGACCCCCACCACGTTTCCTTCGTGGAATCCTGACTGAGCATTTCTCAGACAAACGAGGAGTCATGACAGACCCAACGAGCATAAGAAACTCCATCGTTAGCCCCGTCAACTGGACAGAGACAGAGAGAGACAGATCTCTCGAAAGAAGACCGACCGGGTTTGGATAGAGTGAAACAGAAAGGGACAGTCTTTCTTCAGCTACGAGCTGCTAGCCTTGACATCGTGACCTACAGAAGAAAGCTGGAGGAAATGGTAGATACGCGGAGAGAAGATCTGACGTAATGGAACTCGGATAGACTAGGAGCAAGCGTAAAAATGATGGAAGAGATTCCGGAAGGATGTAAAGTACATTCTGATACATGGCGTGGCTATGCAAGTAGGCCAGCAGTGTACAATGTACATCCTCGAAGCGATGGTTGCCAACGAAAGATTAAAAATATTCATCCTACGTGTCCCATCCTTCAAGCTAACTCTCCCTCATGAAAGACATGAAATTGAGGAGGGGAAGAAAAAAGAAAGTGACTTTTTGGTTCCATAATCGACTAAAGGGAACACAATACTCTATTACGGAACTTGAAAGGGATACAGTGTATTGGTAGTAGTATATACTGAGGGGCTTCGGAGAAGGGTGGGAGACAGAAAAGTCATAGACGATACACCTGGTACCAAAACACAGAGAATTCTGACCTCCCCAAAATTAGCCACTAACTCACCTTACCCCTCGGTAAAAAAAAAAAGAACTACGTTACTTTTCGGGTCCTTCCACGATTGCTGCTTGACAAGCATAGGCACTTAACAAGGAAAATAAGGAGGGATAAATTGAGAAACAACAGAGAAATAAAGATGAGTATATAACCCTTATAAAGTCAACGGAAAACTACAGCTGAGATGGCAAGGGCATGTGAGGCGTAGAGGTGGAGACACACGACAGCAAAGCAGTGATGGATGAACTGATATTTTAGGGAGACGGGATCAGCAGAACTGAGCCCAAAAATGCTAAGGCAGAAAAGAGGAGGACGACATGCCCGAGGAGACGTGATCGATCATTCACAGCTTGTGGTGGAACTCAGAGCAGCTCTAGGAGGATAATGAGGAAGATATATATATATATATATATATATATATATATATATATATATATATATATATATATATATATATCGGGAGGGAATGATTTCTCACTTGATAGCCTCATGTAGTTCACCCGGAAGAGGCAGGAAACTATCAGGCATTAGTGAGCCATTCATCACAACTATTTCTGACACTGGTACTAACGTCACTAGTCTTCATATAAACACACGCACAAAATACACACAACCAGATTATGACCTAAGATGATGTATTCATATGTCCTTAAGCATCCTTAACTTGATACATATGTAAGAAATAACGTAAACACGATTTGCCACAACCTGGGCCTATGCACTGATGAAATAGACACTTGGATAACCACAGGAACCCACCGAGGGCAAGATTTTTCCATGGTGCAAAGCATCCGTTGAATTCGTCATATCCCGCCCACCCGTCTGCTGGGTAAGTTCTCCCAGCTGTGTGGACAGTCTGCGGGGGCGTATTGTGTCTCTTACCTACCGACGCAGGCGAGTGTTGGGAGGAGGGGCGGGCTAACGACGTGGAACTTTGATAAGAGGGAGGGGGTGATTAGATCAGGAGGGAGGTGGGTCCTCCACCTGCAGGAGGTTTCGAGGTTAAAGTTACTCGAGTAAGACCTTCAGATGACGTTACTGAGAATGATACTTTGTTTTCTTTTGGAAAATCTTGAGCAGGACGGTACGACCTATGAACAGGACGGTACGACCTATGAACAGGACGGTAAGACCTATGAACAGGACGGTAGGACCTATGAACAGGACGGTAGGACCTATGAACAGGACGGTACGACCTATGAACGGGACGGTACGACCCTAGGGTTCGCGCTCTCCCTACCCCTTAGGAATACGAGACAATACTGCACTAAAATTCATAAGGAGAAATACCATAAGACTAATACTAACGGTCTACTTAACGTTAGAGCGCCCCGAGGGACATGCGGTTTGTTCAGGTTGCAATGTGCAAGGACTCTCTCTCTCTCTCTCTTTCTCTCTCTCTCTGATGAAAAGAGCGTGTTTCCAGACCACGTACTCGCATCCACGAGCTCGAAAGTGTGCGTATTTTTCACTTACGTGAAAGAAAATAAAACTGCCTCGCCTGAAAGCTATCAGTGCTCTACGTGCTGTCAATCTGGACACAATTAGTGTAACTGTGCCTCACCTGGAAGTAATCAGTGTTCCAGTACTTCACCTGGAAGTAATTAGCATAATATGCAAATAATATCAAAGAAATTAGTATAACTGTCGTTCACCTGGAAGTAATAAGCGTACCTGTACCGCAACTGTGAGTAATTAGTATACCTGTGGCTCACCTGGAAGTACCTAATGACCTGTACCTTCCCTGGGAGTAATTTGTGCACCTACACCTCACCTGGAAGTAGCTGAAGACCACTCGCCTGACGGCCTCCCTAGTAATCTCTCGGTGATGCCAAACGCGGGTGTCTCGATCGAACTCCGGGCAGTATATCCTGAAGATGTCGCCCTCAGTCTCAAGCAGGGTGCCGCGCCCGAGGAAGGCCCCGGCCGGCTCAGGAACCGACACCAACACGAAGAGGAGAAGAAGGGACGACCCTGCACAGGGTGGACTCGATCTCGCGATTAGTTCGCGCAGCATCGTGTGTTTTTTTGTTTTTTCCTAACACCTGGTGCCAACCAGGCTTCCTTTTTCGTTTCTTGCACCGTCCTTTTCTGACCTAATTACGACCGCAAAATGACCTTTCTCAACAGACCGATGGAAGAGAAAAGACTGTTTTCATATGACGGAATCAAGACGACTTCAGTGCGATCACAAAGGACGCGAACTGGCCCAAGAAACCTGTCGTTCGTTAACGGGACAATAACAGATGTCCGCCCACCGCACTTGGTCACAGCTCACACTGGTCTCCGGCGACCCGCGGTGCCAGATATATATATATACTTGTGTGTGTGTGTGTGTGTGTGTGTGTGTGTGTGTCCCGACGTGTCGTCATGACACACACACACTCCTTTTACTTCAAGGATGTGTGTGTGTTTGTGTGTGTGTGTGTGTCTGTGTGTGTGTGTCCAGGATCCTATCTTCCCTATTTTTGGTTGCTATGCTCAAAGAAGATAATCTCCCACACGTCTGTAAAAGCTGTAGGTAAGACTAAGTGTAAAGTACAGCGATAGAGAGAAGTAGTAAGTATTGTCTGACAGACTTAGAGGGATGAAGAGTTTTTTGTAATTCCCGTCTTCGTTATCTCCGGAAATAACGTCACCGTGCCCGTACAGCGTTGCCAGCCGCCGGCAGAGTATGGGGCGGTAGTGGAGGGATCACCCCAGCCCATCTGCACCGCCAGCGCACTGGCTAAAAGGCGTGAGGCGGCCGCCGCCTCCTTCCCCCACACCCACGGAACGACCCTGCAACTTCGCCTACACACCCACACGCGTCCTTCCTCGGTCCACGCGTGGTGAACTTATCGCCAAGGACGAGCTGGGAGGAGATCCTCGCTACGTTACACCTTCACTCGATGCCCTACGAGTGACGGACAAGAAATAGGTAATGGCAGTGAAGCGTCACGTATCCATTCGAAGTCGAAATGTGGGGATGTGACGGGGATGTCAGCAACACATGCCGTGACCAATGGCTCGTCAGGAAAGGGAGTCGTGTGCACGTGGAAGGCGCGGCGTGATTAAGACGAACACGTGTGCGGGGGTGCGGTCCGACCGAATCGAACAGGTGGTTGGCGCGGCGTGATCAAATGAACACCTACGTAACGCGGCACGGTCAAAAACGAGCGAATGAGGGCGCGGCGTGATAAACAGAGTACGTACCGGGAGAAGCGGCGTCATCAGAAACGCCTCCGTCTTATCACCTGTCAAAATCGCGATAAACAGTTCCATCAGCGATAGATTAGAGCGGCAGGTTCTTTGCTCAGGTGTTTGTTCCTGGCGACCGGGGTCAATGTGAAATGCTAATATGACGGGAAAGAAGTCAAAGCTATAGGTTCTCTTTCTTTGCGTGTTGCCTAAGAAAGACGGGTTCTAGAAAGTGGAGAGACTGGAAGCTCCATTTTTTGTTTAGGGGTGCTAGAGGGAAGTGGCGACTGATCAGCGAGGAAATTAGGAACACGAAGAGGAAAGTAGAAGCCCATCAGAGCCTCGGGCTCAAAGCAGGCACTGCGTTTTTATTTTTTTGTGACGTTCAAAGTACACCACCAACACCACTGCTAATATAACTACCACTTCTGGTGATCGTACGGTTATCATAGAAGTATAAGTAGCAGTAGCATCACAGTTCGTAATACGACACCGTGAGTGTAAAGAAAATGATAAACCACAAAGGAACCCTCCTTCTTACTTGAGATCAACGTTTTGAATAAAGAGGTCAAAGAAAAGGATATAGGCCGCTCAGATCTTAGTACTAGAGTGAGAAAAGTGTAACTCAGGCAAGGTAGTAAACACAGCTGATATACCAAGTGGTTATCGGATGTGTCAGCCGGATGCTTGCCTTACACACGTGGGTCTCCCTGATAATAATTCAGTTTGAAAGTGAATCTTATTCTGAAGAATTCCCTTGAAAAGTAGGGGTGATGTTGAGTGGTTCGGGAAAATCTTCAGGAGGTGAGTGTGAGATAAAGTGAGAGAGCAAGAGCGAAGGTAAGGGCAAGAGTTTCTGATACGGAACAAAGCGTAAGACTGTGCTCTAGAGCACAAGGAGGCGAAGAGTCCATGGCTGATGTGGGTTAGAATGTAAATGGACTGTGAGGGATGGGATATGCCTGAGGTGGGGGAGAGGACATGAGAAGTAAATCTGTTGTTGTTTACAGATCGCACGGCGCTAGTGGCAGACTCCAGAAAATTCATAAACCGTCTTAGCTTGTATATTTGTGTGTGTGTATATATATATATACACTAAAAGGGGAGGGAGTGGGGGGCTGGAAATCCTCCTATCCAGTTTCTGTTTTTCCAAAAATGGAACAGAGAAGGGGCCAAGTGAGGATTTTCCCTCTAAGGCTCAGTCCTCTGT
>JAYMFT010216940.1:0-25268 GCA_038088735.1 Panulirus argus
GTTCATCCACCCCTAGGGCTTGGTCGATAAAATGGGTACCTGGCTCAGGCTAGGGTATATATATATATATATATATAGCGTTAATAGGATGGCCTTGATTAGGGCCGTAGCTGCTCGTGCCGTCTCAGCTAACATAAAAAAAAAAAAAAATTCTGGATTTTTTTAAAGCAACCTGGCAATTTTGGTCATAAGGTTTATCTTGCAATGTATTACATATAAACTTATGCTTAATAAGGTCAAGAATCATAAACAGCACAGCAATTTCTCAAGAAATTTTCAAAGAATAGTGTTCAATGCTTGTTTGACTCTCCATTAAACCATTTGCTGTTACTAAGATAGCTGTAAGTTGTCAGGAATGGCATTTTGTAGTCAAAGTGCTTAACACTTCATCTCTCCAAAGTACGGGGCAAGTGGTTTTTCCTCCAACTTGCTCAGGAATAGCATTTTAAATTCATATACAGTTTTGAAATCTAAAAATAAATCTTGGAGATGACTTCTGAAAATCACTGCAAATATACAAAAATTAAGTCACCCATTATCTCTCCTCATCTTGTTATTACCAGGGATTATGTCATCCGCTGTAAACACATAATGAAGCTTGACACTAATTTCATTGTCATCTTTCCCTTAAAGTCCTTCAATTTAACTATCTGGTATTTTACTATTACCATTTAGGGTTACCCTCTTTTGTCTTGTGAGGGATTAATTTCTGGTTGTTTATCATGAAGGTGCACTTGGTTTCTCTTTAATGTATAATCATTTATCTTTCTAATTTTAACCAAAAGCTACCATATTGTGAATAATAAGTTCAAGTGTTTTGTGCAAAAGTTCCCTCACTTGTCCATGTTCTATAACAGTTTTCTTTGTCAGCAATCTCCAAGAGTGCATCATCAGCAGCATCAAAGATGAACCAGTATGTTGAGGATAATTTCATGACTACTAATACAGCCTTCATCAGACGGAATTCCATAAGGGCATGTGAGTACATGATTTTTCAAGTGAAGCTGACCCCAAACTTATATAACTGATTAATTGTTTGATTATATTTCTGAAGTGTTTTTGTAATTAAGACAACATATAAAGCTTTAAAAAGATATGGTGTAAAGAATCCATCAGAAAGATGTGTGGAAGATAACCTTTTAAGATGATAATCATGTATGATGCATGCAAGAGATAGGCTAATGAAGAAGATATAAATCAGTATGATGGAAGGTATAAGAAGTAGACCGCGAAAAAGATGACAGATACAGTGAGTGAATTGTTTACGATAGGGTTATTTCCTCACTTTTCTCTAGGTCCCCATATTTTCCAGCCACTGCTTATTCCATTTAGATTATTCACTGCAATGAACTTTTCCCTTGCATCCATTTTTTCAGTTACTGTACCACTTAGGAAGTGTTTCCAGAAGGCAGTAGCTTTTCTATATATAATCTCTGTGATTGACTCTTGTCCTTTAAAAATGCTCATAAGACATATCATAGCTTTAACATCTCCAAACTACTGCTAATGCAAAATTTTATGTCTGCTTTAGTGAAAGGAATGTCCAAACGTCTCAACAACCTTGCTGAACGCACAGGAAGTAACATGAAGGTAAGTATCAAATACAACATTGTGTTGCATTTTTTATTTGCACTAAAATACAATCCATCAATCATAAATATAATTTACTTACACAACACCATAGTTAAACTGTTCCATATGTCTCTTAGCATTGTAATAATGTAATATATCATATGTTCAAGCAAGGATAAAGGTTTCCTTTCGACTTTGGTTAGTTTCTGAAGAAAGATGGTCGCTTCCTTGGGGTCATTCACTTAGGCCTGGTTGTGGAAAGAGGAAGTTGTAGAAAATGATTTTAATTATGAGACTTAATTCTTATTCTAGACAAAATGTGATGCTGTAGTTACATCTTTTTGTTGACCTTTGTGTAAAGGCATGTATGACTAACTTTTAATATAAAATCATTTGGAAGTCCATCCAAACTGCAGCAAATGAATAGTTACCAGAATCTTTGCATTTAGAAGCTGCATTTCTTCAGTAAATCATCAATAACTCTCACTCTTTCTCTCTCATTTGTCACACAGGCTTCAGTCACTAATTACTGTCTCAGAAAGCAAGATATATCCCCATATTATATGTCATTTATATATGGTCAAAGGTTCCCTGTTAGGTAAGGAGCTCTTGTGTGAATATTGGGCTACTTATGCAGTAATGATATGCATTTTCAAACTTTAAGCCCTTTAACCTTAACATTGTATTCTGTCCTTCAGGAGCTGCCAGCTGAGTATAAAAAACTTCAAGAGGCTGCTGACACCCTTCGCTTATCTCGCAGTGCTAAGAGGGTCCAGTATATCTGATTTCAGGACTTCAGTGATGTTAGGTAGTTTCCTTGAATGTTTTGCATAGGTTGGGATTATCAGAGCATGCTAAAATTACACAAACCTACATAAAAGTGTGTTTTACCATTACAGATTTGGCATGAAGGAAATAAAATATATTATTCATGGTAAAGTTGTAGTTTAATACAACCACAAATGAAATGGTGGACTATCTTATACCTTCTTTTACAGTGGTAATACACTGTATGAAGACTTGAAAAATTATGGGAAAGCATGCTTTTCACACTTCTTTTATCCAATGCCTTTAAATAAGTCAGTAGTAGGGAAGGCTATGGAGATTAAGGAAAATTTGGGGTTGATTGATATAGTGTATGAAATGCCAACAACTCGGTAGAACATTTGAAAACCTAACCTAACCTCCTCAAGAAACTGGGGTTTGACCTGTGTTATCTGAATATCTGTTATGGTCTCATGTGTTCATCCCATCACTAAATGGTTGTGAGCATTCAAAGGAAGACTTTATTTTGTTCTCATCTGAAAGATTTTAAACATTTTTCTCTTATTCCAAAACTAATTTTCAAACAGTTAATAGAAATAATTACTTCATGAGGTTTTTAATGACACAAAATTATTTTGAAATGCACATGCTTGACCATGTGCTGGGATGTTGCGGACTGCCTATCTCTTTCTCTGATATGTTTCCTTTGGGAACTCCCTTTAGGGGGTAGCTATGGGAAAAGTCTCCATAACAAGTAAACTCTAGTGCCACTTCTTGGCCTTTAGTGCTTAACCCTTAACAGGCTACTGGCAGAGGGCAACTCTAATGCAGTATTTTCAGAGGCTCCTTCCTAATGTTCCTACCAAGTACCATTACCTTATGTGTCTACCTTATGTTCCAACTTACTACTTCTACCTAACGTTCCCAGCTCATGTTCCTGCCTGCTGCTTTTGCCTGATGGTCCTGTCTGCTATTCCTACCTACCACTCCTGGCTATTCCTTCCACCATTATCCCAAAACACAGGCTAGCGCATAGATTTTATTGCAGAAAAATCTAGACTTAAGAAGAAGAGTTGTGTGAATTAAGTATTGTCAGGTGTTATGTGTGACAAGGAGAGATTGTATGTTTTTGGACAAAATGCCAGTGGGTGAGGCAGAAAGAAAAGACAGCTACCTGGGTCCAAGGAGTGTAACTTGACAGCCACTGAAGTGTTGGCTCACTTACACAGCTGTCACTGACCCTCCCGATACCCAGGTGGGTAGAAACAGTGATATACCTCCCTGGTTGGTGGTTGCCTTCCAGCTACTACAGAACAACAGATACTGTTGCTAACAGCATTGACATTTCAAATATAACATTGAAAATGAAGATAAAATGTAGCTCATAAGCAAAAGAAGTAAAGGTTTACATTTGTTCTCTTGACTTCTAGTAGTGTTTACTTTCATACTTAATTACTGCCTCAGGAGTTCCCTCTATCTTTATGGGGCTCCTGCAGCCCAAGGGACGCTGGCCAAATCCACTAGTTAGGACCGTAGGACATAAATTGTTGTCCATAGTGCAAGGCAATTGAGTAGTATGTAGTAGCAGTAGTAGAAGTAATAGTAGTAATAGTTTCATCCTTTTTTTTTTTACTTTAAATAGCCCTGTTTCCCAGATCTTCATAGTCCTCCCCACTATTGTCTTATCTAATCCTGTCATATATGTAAGAGAAAAAAAAAAAATGTAATCACCCTTCCCTAGCATTTTTGTAGTTTACAGACAGTATGCTAATACTATTGAGGAAAGTATTGCTCCAGAGTGAGATTCATCGTGAAGTTTAACCACATCTATACCTTCTTCATGATAGGAATTTACTTTAGATCATTGGTTATGTATAAAGTTATGCTGATCCACAACAATAAGGGATGATGAAACTCTGTCAATGGCAGAACAGGACTGAGAGTAATACAGTGCAGGATATTCAAATTGTAATGAATCTGTCATTGTTGGCAACAATTTGAGTTTAAACACAGCATACAGGAAAATAGTCCAAATGCTATGGAGATTTTTTAAAGAAAGCTCAAAAAGGAGATATATGCACATTTGTTTCTCAGGGATACACAACAGCAAAAAGAGGAAGAGAAGATAGAGAGAGGAGCAAACTTAAAGCCTCAGATGCTGCTGGTGGATGATGGTTCCTTCAGGTGGTACAAAATCAAAAATATTAATACCAGATGGGGTCTGTCTATCTGCAAAAAAAGGTCTTGGTACAAAACTCTCAATTAGGGATAAGTACTGAAGTAAAGTTGAGTCTTGAATTAACTTGTAATCAGAGACAGCTAAATGCAAAGAATGAGCCTCCTGATACAGTACTAAAGCCCTCTGGAGAACAAATAAAGTGGGTTGGCAGGTCCTTGTACTAGCTTTATGGTAGACAGCTATACTAGGTAGGGGAAGATGCTAGAATTAACTCACAATAGAGGACAGCCAGTTGGGGTGATGGATGGTCCAGCTACATGGTTATATATTTTTCAAAAGAAACCATTTATCATCTAAACTTTTATCTTGCAAAATTAAAAAAATGTGGCACAGCAAGGAATGAAATAGGATAGTTGAGTGTAAGTTTGAACAGGGAGGACATGAAGGTAATTGAAGAGCTTTGGATGCTTGGGAGTGGATGTGGATTGGGGCTGAGGCAAGTCATAGGTTAGCAGAAGGGTGCATTAGAGTGTGTGCAGAAGGAGAGGTCAGTGTCTGTTAGGGCAAAGATATGCATGTTTGAAGGCACAGTAGTTCTAACAGTGTTGTATGGATGCAAGTCTTAGTTCTTGAACACAAAAGATGGGAAGAGGGCGGATGTGTTGGAAATGAAATGCCTGTCCTGTGACGCAGGTTAAAAGGGTTATGAATGGTTGTAAGAGAGATGTGTGGTAATGAGTGCAGAATGAAGGAGAAAGTTGACCACGTTGTCCTGAAGTGGTTTGGACATAAGGAGAGGGAGAACAAAGAAAGTGACTGGGAGGACCTTTCAGAAATGGAGGGAGGAAAGGGGAACCAAGAAGAGCTGGTTGGATGAAGTGAAGGAGGTTTTTGGGTTTCAGGGCCTGAACAATCATAAGTGCAAGTTGTCTTGAACTGGGTCTGTGTAGTAAATGGGTATATGGGAGTGAAATGCTACCAATAGGCTGAACCAGGGCAAATAAAGATACAGTGAATCATGAAATAGTCTGTGAGACTTGACAGAGGATGGTGGGCTCAGGTTTTAGTATATTATACAAGACAGTGAGATAGCAGATGGATTTCAATGATTATTTTTTTGCTCCTAATGCTACTTCACTGAGGTGGGAGAAGTAGTTTGATATAACAGAAGTCTTTTGATCTATCAGTCCTTGTTTGCTGACACAAATGAAGATTTTGACAGTCTTGGAAGCTGTATATTTGTGTATTGGTTTTAAGTGTGATTTGTTTTGCCAATCATACATCAGTAAATCTTTTTATAACTTCAGGATAGTGGACTCTGACCCAGTTTACAGTTAATCTGTCAAATTTATTTCTTCTGCTACTTAAAATGCATCGTTTTCGAAGATGTGAATAAAACTGTACTTAATACCAACAGCAGAATGGCTGATGGTGGAAAAAGCAATTACTGGGGTAGACTTTGTTAAATACAGAACTGAGAAGTCTTTGCAGAGATTCTTATGCGTCATCAATTTTCCTCAACTGGTGTAAACAATGCTGAAACAATCCAGCAGGAATCGACATGGGTCAGATTTCATGTCTAAACAAAAACATGTATGTAAGTGAGCTCCATTTCGTCAAATTTCTCAGTGATGAAGACCAAAACTATCAGGTATTCAAAGTGGCATCACTCTATATATTTCATACATCTTATTCAGTTTCTGATTTGTGATTTAAAAAACTATTATTTTAAGTGATACAACTGTAGGCTTATTCAACCATATCATACAGGATTGTACTGTAAGATGCATGTTTAACCACTCCATTTTTTAAAATGTATTTTTTACATACTACAAATACTAACAAAAGAAATGCTAATGAGGAAACAAGTGGTCTTGTGACTAATTTATTAAATTTTTAGCATGAAAGTAAAATACTAATGAGGAAACAAGTGGTCTTGTGACTAAATTATTAAATTTTTAGTATGAAAGTAATCCATCTCATAGCCAGCAACATTTAGTTACACTACATTTTCAACCGTTACTGACACTAAACATCTTACATCTGAATTTCAGTTATTTCAATCTCAGAGTACATATACATAAACAGAAACAGGCTTTGGTTATATGCATTCTCAGGGTAATGCCCATTATGGAATCTTCAGTATTGCCCACACACATTAATGGTTTCTTGGGCAGCACATCATGGACAGGTTGACACTTGCTCTTGAGGCTAACAAAAGTTTTAAAATCATAATGAAAATGGTTTAAAACTTTTTCATTTGGGTTCAGTTACATCATACACCCAAATCCCTTAGTAGATTTACATGAATTTCTTAAGAGCAAGTTTCAACCACAAACCTTAATGGACATATTATTAGCTCCTCTCTTCAGTGCAAGTAGGGGCACTGACAGAGGAATTACCGGCCTCATCCACCTCCACTCATTGGAGGAGGATCTGCTCCTCCACTTCGGTGTAGCCTACCCATTCTTCTGTGAGGACCACCTGGTGGTCTGAGAGAGTGAGAGCTACGATTAAATTCCTTAATGGACACACACAAAACATACATACATACAAGACAAGAACAAAAAACAAAATTCAATAAACAAATAAAAAAATTTACAAGTTGGATAACATTTAGCATTTTGAAATCCTAAACCAAGGCTCTTCTCTAGGAAAGTAAAAAATGCTGCATGTCCCACTCATAGGGTTAACAAATATGTGCTCTTTCTTCACCAAAAATACATGAAACATAATTTAAAGCTGTACCTCTAGTCTGAGTCTCATATACGAGACGAAAAATTAATCTGATAATGTTTCCATTAGCTATTAAAAGGTACATTATGAACTTGCTGCAATGAAAAGGGGATAAAGTATGCATGATGTTAATACATACATTCACATTTATATTATTACAATATAACCCTAGGTTCCCTTTAATGGAAGTACTGTTGTTTTAAGGCTGCATTTTAAGAAGGAAAATGATGGACCCCTTTCGGGTGAAAGGATTCTTGAGAAGACTATACTCATATCCATCAACTGACAAGGAAATAGCCTTGCTAAAGGAGACCTCACGCAATGTACACACGTGCAAGTGGAGTTTAGCAACACCTTCTTATTAATACATGCAAACGAACAATTACTACTGGTCTCCACCTGCATGAAGTTACACCACAGTTGAAAAGTCACTTTTGACAAGGTTGCATCACTGTCATTGGTTGAATGTTTACAAATTCTCATTCTCAAAGGAGTCCATAATTTCCCTGCTACTAATTGTAGTGCAGCCCCATAAAAGGGGTAATGGGGCATAGATAAAAATGTGAAAAATAAGAAAAGGGGTTATGTTAATGGATTCATGCAAGGCTTATTACCATGCCATTCTAAAACTGCTCATTATAACAATCCTGAATATAGTCTTTGGCAAGGTGAAAAATTCTAATCCCTAACAACTGTACAGATCAGCAAAAACCTAAGTAAACATGGTAATACAATCTACCCCCTTTCTGAAAAGGTTTCTGTTCATGTGTGTCATGCATTTTTTCCATATAGAGGGCAATGTTATCTTCACTATAGCACGAAAACAGATCTTGAAGAAATATACTTACGGTCCTCTACCAGGGTTACTGTAGGTGCTGGTATAAGCTTCACCTCGTTTTGTTAAGTTTGGGTTTACTAACGTCTGAAAACTGGGAGAAAATCAAGATTAATGTAAACAACTATAAACAAAAAAAAGAAAGAAATCTAAGAGAGAAGCCTTCAGCAGCCTGCCAGTGTCCAGACACATGGGAGGGAGGGAACATTGCCTAAATCCCCACTGATCCTCAGCAATAAGTGATCTCATAGAATCATACTGGATTTTTTTTTCATACTTGATTGCAGTTTCCTGCATCAGCGAGGTACTCCCAGGAAATTGAAGAAAGGCACATGGATTTATTATAAAATTTTCTTACACACGGAGTTTTCAAAATAATAAAAAGTCCATACATATCTCCAGTGCACCAACTTTTAAGCATAATATGAGGAAGATCCTATGTGAATTAAATTGTCTACATACTTATCTAGTTTTCATTTGTGAGACTACTGTACTGTCCAATTTAAACCAAAAACTTAAAATATACCAAATGCAATCCTACATGAGAACATATTAAGGTTTACAGCAGTAGGAACCCAAGACATGGGGATCCACCACCACAGTGATGGAATATTTTTCTTATTCTACATATGATACACACTTGTCTGCCCAACATCAGCAGAGGTATGATGTTTACAACACTGGAGGTGAGTTGCCCTAGCTGCCTGGGAATTCTGATGCTGTGTTATTATTCACTTACGCAATAATAACAATTTCTGTACACCTATTTACTTTTCCTACCTTAGCAAGGTAAGACATCAGTCTTATTTGCAAAAATCCAATCTAGCTATCATGTAAAATGTACTTAAACCAGTGCCTGCCATCCAAGGACTGGGGACTAAAAGTATGCTAGACTCTTCCGTGTTTATCTTTAGTGTTTTAAAATGAATAATGGGAGGGGAAGAGAAACAATATGAACATAAGAAGGAAAGAAAATGAGTTAAAATGAGTTAGAATAAGTTTACGATATTTGCAGGAAGACGTCCAGACTAGTCCAGATTAGTTATTATTGATACAATGTAAGACCAGCAGTCCTGACAAGGAGGGTTACAGGCATAAAATTGAAACTCGAAAGTCAGGTTGCCATCACAAAAAAAGGTAGGTTGCTATATACAATCTACCTTCTGTGTACAAAGTATGAAACAGAAGGATGGTAGCCATTCTCTTACCTCTCAGATTCAATTTTTATGTTGATAATAAGCATATAACTAACTGACAGAGCTAAAATTTCCAATTCATAAAACAAGCAAGATGTATATTTTATCATACACCTTTATGCAAGCAATCAAGTGGAAATTCAATGTTTCATATTGGTAAAACTACCTAGGCTATCAAATGAAAGAAGGAATTTTAGTGCTAAAGAACAGTAAATGCTCATTTTGGATCTTCACCACGGACAGTTAACACAAAATAGTTCATTAATAACTTACAGAAGCACTAAGAAGTTGAGGACTCCCCAGAAAATTATGCTGGGAGCAGTATATACGCTCCATTCTCTGTTGCTTCCTATGTTGCCACCTGTCGATAAGCATAATAAGTTTAATATATATTATCTGAATTTAACTCTTCCCTAATATGCAATCTTTCCTCAATCACACCCCCATACATTAAAACATGGTAAGTAATAAATTTTCCCTGGGTCACCATATTTTTCAATTTTTTTTTAAATAAAATCTGGGCAACACAACGTGGTTGTGTTAGAGATAATAAGCTTGTTTCTATGTTTTCCCTATCCACCTTCAATCTTAAAAGGTACAAAATACCAATGATAATCTAAGTCTTGCTGTAATCTTCAAACGGAACATTACCACATTAAAACAAAGTCAGTTAAATTAAACACAATTTCCGGTGTTGCTTCTTGTTTGCATTCACCAATGGAATCTATCTGTGAAAAGAAACGAATATGGGGTTAGGAGGATCAGGAAAAAGGGTCTTGATCGGGGTTCCAGAAAATATTAGAGGTTGCTTAATGGGTTTTCACACCCAAAGGATGAAAATTGCAAGATTTGAAAAAGTAAGATCTGTGGATCGTGATGTGAAGGCACTGTATATCATTTTATGGTATCAAAAAGGAAAGGTTAGTGGTGAAAGGTACGAACATTCGAGAAAGCAATGTACCAACTTCATCAAAAGTTGAATGGGTATTGAGCAAGGGATTGGCCTGTGTGATGGCGCTGGCTCCTGGACCTGTTGCATCTACCCGCAAATATATCACTCAGTAGGACTTACTTGATGATATGTAAGGCATGGCAGGGATTTGTCTCTTATAGGTACAATTATTCTATCCTCAGCCCTAGACTGAGTGGTCCCTCATACTGACGTGATGGGTGAAGGACACGTCATGTTTACAAGTATGGTTCGTACAGATGCAGTACAGCTGATACTATTTTGCACCAATGAAAACTTAGTTTAAATCAAATGTTAATTTTAATTGGTCCTTTTGCCGCAGTGCTTTCAATTTAAGTAGGCCTGGTTCTCAGGATTTTTTTTGACATTTCCCTGTTAATCACTTTTTTCGTGGATTGATATGTGTATTTGTTAGACTAAATACAACTAGAAATATACGGAAAGACAGAAATCCTAAAAGAATTTGCCTGGGGTTCTCTTCAGTTCTATCAGTTATGTATGAAAACCGGAGAACTGGTTACGAAATAGAAGATCTTTTCTCTCTTATTTCAAAGTTAGAATATCATTTCGGAAGACAATAATGATATATTCCTAGCACAAATATGTTTAGGTTTACAAATAGTTTTATATTAGAGAAATAACAAGTGAATCCTGAGAAAGATGACTATTGATGACTACGAGTGGCAAGGAAGCCGAGTCGTCTGCAGCTCACGCGTGAGTCCGACCTCCGTAACTACTACCTCCAACTGAACCGCTTTTTTGAATAAGATATATTCGCGAGCAGAGGACATTATGGGTAATATTCAAGCCGCTAGTCCGGGGATTCCTCCTCCGCCGCCTCCTCAACCAATCCCACTCGCCGTTCCACCTGTGTCCGAGGAGAAAAAGAGTGAGGAAGGGGATGTAGGGATCGAAAACCCAGGAACTATGGAAGACCTTCATAAGAAATGCAAAGGTGAGAGAGTAATTACATAATAGATGGATTTTTATGTAATTTAATCGCGTACAATGAGCTGGATGGAAGAAGCTTGGACGACGTGTAATGATCAAGGAATTAAAAATGGGACGTGCTGGTCACATCCATCCCTTGCCTGATGTCAGTTATACCGTAGTGTATTTCATTTAAATCAGCCATTGACTTGAGTCTCTAAACTGAGTCTGGGAATAGTTAACCATAAGAATTTACTGATTTCTACAACTTTTTGCCATGTTTCAGACAAACCATGTCGCTTGACAAGTCTCCATTGGGGTTTAAACTTTTTTGGCCTGGTTTTAGCACCGCATGACCTGACCACTGAGGACAGTCTCTGGTCTTCATGGATTCGAAATGCATGATTAATGATCGTTCATTGAGTATTGCTAGCATGTTTGATGTGATTATTGACGGACCCAACCTGCATGTGGTTATGGCTTAAAGGATATGTTCACCAGCAGCGAGGTTGTATTATCATTAATGGATAAAACGAATGTTGAACTTCTATAATAGTCCATGATTCCCCAGATACTGATCTTAGTTCAGCTTTGAAGCATCAGGAGCCTTGCAGAGTCCTCGGTTTATAAAAGAAAAATAGATTATTGTGCATTTGAAAAGAATGTAAGATGGGGAGTTTACAAAGAGGGTGTGTGTGATAGTTCGATTAAAGGGGATGGTGTAAGAGGAAAACCACATGTGATATGGTGAAATAAAGTGGAAGAATACTGGAGGGAGAAAAATGACAGAAGAATGAGTGGAACAGTGTATGTGAGGGAGGCATGTAAAGACAGGGATATGATGCGACTCCCTTTGCTGTGGTCTTCCCCTTGATGGGAGTTCCCAGAGGCAACAGGCATCAGAGATATACATAGATGGATAGATAGATAGATAGACATTGGTTATTGATCTGGCAATCACTTTGAATTGGTTGAATATGAATATAGCACTAGGTCTTTGTTATCTTTTGATATTGAGTGATTTTGTATTGCAGCGGTAATGTATTCACATAGTAGAATGAAGGGCAGAGCATTATTTGGAACATATCCTGATATTGAATAAGGAGATTAGTAGTGAGAGTTATGAACATCAGTGGAAATTTTGGAAGTTATTAATATGAAACTTTTAGAATATCAATAAAACCCATGCTGCCTTCAACTTACCTTCATGATGATATATACCAGATACACCCATGATTAACCATCATGCCATATGCCCATGAATGTAAAAAGACAACACTTTGAGCATTTTTTTGCACCACTGTCTGACTTCCCTGAAGACAGTCATTCTATACAATCACCATCAGCAGAGCACCATAATTTTGGTATATTTATACCACACATCTCAGCTGCTAGGGGTAGTTGGGTGAGGTATCCATTGTCAACACAAATTCCATTATCTACATCTTTTTACATAACATCATTGAATGAATTATAAATGCCTCGTTACTGGAATGGGTTAGGTAGTGGCCAGGGCCTACATTATAGATTATTGAGAATAACCAGTTCCAGATTTGTTCAAATCAACACATTTCTTCAGAAACTGCAAAATAGTAAGGAACAAATGTGGCACACATGATTACCCTAGTACTTATCATTATTTTACATAAGCAGTTAGAATTATTATTGGTGTGTCATTCAGGTGAGTATCATACACCAGTACATTGATTTTATAATAATGCCTGATGGCACAACAGCATCTGAGCTCCTAACTGCTTAGTCAGAGCAATAAAATCAACTGTAGAAGTTCGAAAGTGCACTACAGAATACTGAGAAATTTAAGTCACAGGTCATCTAGTCAGAATTCTTGAGTTGGGTAGTGTTTGAATTTTTACTTATTCCCCAACATATGCAAGACCAGTATGCAGATATTCAGGTACAGATAATCCATCAAATATGGGGAAACAATCAGATTCTGTTGCAAAGCAACTACACAAAAATGTCCAAACTTCAATTAGCATAAAATCCCCAGAAAGTAAACAAAACATCAAAGACTTCAGGCCATAGACCATATGTGCTACTAAGTCTAGGTCAGCATGCATTACTGGTAGTAGCATAGTGAACAGCATTAGTGAGTCATGTTATTAGGATTGGATTTGCCTGAGTTTTGTACTTCATTGTTATATAGAACAGTATGGTAATGTCCTGCCCTTTTCTCGCTTACTACGTTGCTTCCATTGCATGACTCCTTGCTGCATCACCACTTCACATACCAGTCTCCAGATTTCAGATTTCTTTATAAGTACATACTGCTTTCTCATTTCTTCTGTTATTAGCATATACTTATCTTACTTAAATACATCATTATAGAGATCAGAAAAATTTTTACACTATGTTTTAAAGTTGAAAATATATTTTAGGAATGCATCATTAGGTAAGTTTGATCAATTTATGGAAAATGAGTGTAAGGAAAGCTCTTTAGGAACAGAACCCCTCCATATAGTAAGTAATTGATGTATTCAGGTTTTAGGTACAATCTTTTCAGAAAGTTTTCCCATTTTTATAATGTTTTATGCTCTTATTATATTCTAGGACCTCTTTCTAGATGCTCCTGCACCTTAAAGCTGCACTGCTTCAAACAACATGGAAATGTAGACTCTTTTGGACTGAGAAGTTGTTTGAAGAGACTTCAGTGCCAGAGATGTAGCCTCACTAATGGGACTGTTCACTTATAGTTAACCCAAACCAGATGGAGTACAGTAACAGCCAAGAATATGTATATTTTTTCATCCTTGCTCTCTTTTTTTGTTTTAGTGAGATAGTGCCAGGAACAAAGAAATGGCCTCATTCGCCCACATTCACTCACTAACTCAATTTTGATGCATAAAAACCAGTCCCATGTGTTCAACCAGACCCCATATATCATATATATTGGGATTGGGGGATAGTCACTGGAAATCTCCACCTATACTAATTTCCAAAAAAAGGAATCAAAGAAGGGGCCAGACGAAGATTTTTCTCTTTAAGTCTTAGTCATCTCTTTCTGGCACTACCTTCCTCATGATAGTGAAAACCTATGAAAGAATACATACACATTTTTTTTCATACTTGATCGCCATTCCTGCATTAACAAGTTAGCACCAGGAACACATGAAGAAAGATCGCATTTGCTCCCACTCATTTCATGGCTGTCATGTGCAGTACACAGAAACCACAGCCCAGTGTCCACAACCAGGACCCACAGACCTTTCCATGGTTTCCCCATATAACATCACATAACTTGGTTCAGTCTACATGCAAGATTCTGCTTGCTTGTTGTTATATCGCAAGTGAAAATTCACATTCACCAAAGTTATGTCAGAGTAAAATCTTGTTGAAGAACTCATTCTGAGAGAGTCCATCCTTTCCCTGCTGATGAGTGCAGCACAGCCCTATGAGCTGCAGAAGCCTCTGGAGAGGGGGTCTTGGGATTATGTTTATATGATATATGCCAGTGACTAATTTTTCAAAATTTTCTCATCTTCAGATGTTTTTCCGGTGATGTTTGAAGGCGGGAAATTTATGTTGAACAAAGGTCTCAGCAATCACTTCCAGGTTTCCCATACTATTAACTTCTCCACCTTACAGCCTCCTGGCTACAGGTAAGGATGTTCATTTTATGAAAATGCAGTTCTTCATGATGCCATGATATTCATTCTTTGTCTCTACTGAACATTGTTTATTATAATTTCTTCAAACAGTCTGAATGTGTATGATTTTTGCAAGTCTCAAAAATGGCCTTAAAATTGCTATTCAGTTTAACTTTTGACTCCTGGTTTTGAGAATAGTCTAAAAGATGAAATTTTGTGTTAATTGCTTGTAGATGCCTTTTTTTTAGACTATTAATTGTAATGAGCAAACTCAGTGACTAGATTTGCTTATTTGTGGAATTAATAATGCCTTTGACATATATGAAAATTTACATTTTTACTAAAACTGGATCAGAAAAACAGTATCAATGGGCTTCATAATGTCTGTAGGGGTCTGAATTTTCACCTTCACATAATTGTACAAACGTTGTTAACAGATTTTGTGGAAATACATTCATAGTAGTCCTGTTCCGTCGGAGTAACTAGAACCTACCTTAACAGTATTCCGGACCGTTACAACTGCCCTCCTAACACTATCTGTTTCTTCTCTCTCTCCTTTATGTTGTAGCTACATAATCTGTAGCCCAGTTGTTTCATCACACCACAATCCTTAGTGACCACATCTCAAAATCCAGCAGTCACTTCTAATTTTGAATATTGGCCCCTTGACAATGCTTACTGGAAGAACTTACTTGAATGTTGTTTTTACTTTCATGGGTAGATTGTTGCCCTTTCCCTGGTGATGTTTCTGGCTCTGTTGAATATGTAGGAGAGGTTACTGTTGTGGGTTTGGAAAGAAGTATCCTCTCTTCCTCTAAGACTATCTTTTTTTGCAGTCTGTGGTTCAGCCATTTCTGTTCTGAGGCCATTCAGGCAAGGGACCTGGCATATTAGACTTGGAAATCTCTCCTTCCTCCAACTTATTCTCATCGTTTATTTCTGCTTGTGATCATTGTAAGTATGTTATCTATGATACAAAGCATTTCCTTTATCCACAGGTATAATGACAATTTCTTTTCTTCATCTACTGGTAGGTCTCTTTGATCTTTAGCTTAAAGCATCTTAAAGACCTTGTCATTCTACCTTTCCTTCCCTTTTCTATTGTAATAATACTATAGCTGTCTCTTCCATTGACAAAACATGTCTTTTCAGTTCTCTTTTCTCCTCTACCCACTTCGTAGATGACTTTAACTTTCTCTTACTCCCATATTTTCCTCTTACTAATCCAGTGCTTCTCCTAGTTATATCTTTTTGAACAGTTTGAAAAGCACTTCTCTCTCTGGACATAAGCAAGCCATATGGACAAGAAGGCATCCATCCTTGTGCATTGAGAGAGTGTGTTGAACTTTTGTCCATGCTTTTTCATCTTCTCTACTTCGGTTAAAAAAAACAAAACTTATCCTTCTGAGAAAATTCATTAGCACATCCTGTTCCAAAGAAGGATTTATATTATAATCCTTCCATCATTCATCATGTTGCTTAGCCTTATTGTATTTCCAAAGACTTTGAATCACTCGTGTCCTCCCATTTCCTCGTACATCTTGAATCTGATATTCTTCTCTCAGATCAGCAGCCTGGCTTTTGCAAGGCAAGATACGTTGGTTATATCCTTTCCTGTCATACTAATGCCTGGTTATCATCTGTGAGAGACTTTGAAGAATCCTTTGTTGTAACCCATGATACTTTAAAAGCTTTTGACAATGTATGGCATTGGGGTATTATTTTTTTGGCTTCCTTTCCTGACATTGTTCCCTTATATCGTACTTCCTGTCTGGCTAGACTCTCTCACTGATATTTGATGAATCATCTCCCATTTTCCTTATCATCACCTGTTGTCCCTTAGGGTTTTGTCCTATCTCCATATGCACTCATATGCCAGGGATTCAACATTGTGTTTCCCCACTTTCAGATCTGCCACATCCTCTTGTGCTCAATGTGCATTATGTATGGACACAACTTTCTTGATAAACTCAGACTTGGACACGATAACCCATTTTAGTTTACATAATGTGGTCGAGTGTAAAGTCTTTAGAGTTCACTTTTTGTCCATATCTTGTTGTAAAATGTGTCGTAACTTTCTCATCTCTTCAGATGTATATGTAATTCTTCCAAGCAACACAGTGTGAACTCATCATTTTAAACATTAACTCATCTTGAAAGCTCACATTACACAAATAGCTGAGTCTGCTTCTAAGAATCTGGGAGCTTTATTCATATGCTGTAAATTCTTTCTTCATAACAGGTGTTTTGATTATACAAAAGAATTTATCTATCCTTGTATGGAGTACTACTCTCACATCCGGGAGGTTTAAGGTCTACATGCATAATACAGTTGAGTCTAAAACAATCTGAGTTATCAACTTGCCCATTTTACCATCGTGCCCTGCATCACACTGTTGGTTTACTTTCCCTCTTCTCTATATATTATTTTGGTTTCTCCTCCCTTGAGCTGACTACTAGTGCATCCAGCATGAGGTGGACCATGTATTACTTGATAAGCTTCAACATCATGTGATTACTACTGTGTGGTCACTGGCAACCCGGATGGGCCGTTGTGTTATATGTTTGTTTCTCTAATCCTTGAAGCTTGGGAACTCTAATACCCCATATGTGTTTCCTAAGAACTATGACCTGTCTTTTCTAAAAGGAAAATTTCCCACTTCTTCCAAAATTCTCAAAATATATTTCGTTACCAGTCATCTTATATCATTTAAGGCCCAGCCTCCAATATGAAACAAAAACATTCTTAAAGCCTAAGGTCTCTAACAAAGTACTAGGACTCCATGTTGGTCATAGCTTAAGAAACAAAAGAAATAATTGCCAGGTCGTTATACCTCCAGCTAGGGTTTCTTGATTAATGGCTGGATTATGTAACAGTCAGTTCTGTTCTTGATGTGACAGTTTGAATAACTGACCTTGAACTAATTTAAAATAAATGTTGCACTGATTGGAGATGTTTAGTTAGTTTTGTGGAAACATTGACCAATAGATTTGGCATAAATTATTAGGTGTTTGCAATGAATTGTGTTGACTGCACTGTAAAGTGATATTTGTACAGAAGTGCTGGGTTTATAGATTGTCCTTGCTGAACTTCTTTGGTTCGTTTAGACAAAAGATAAGTTGATAGAGGGTATTAGTAGGTTTTCAATTAACTGGCAATATTGATGTTTTGTGACAAATGAATTTGTATTTAAGGCAGTCGATAACACAGTTTTTACTTAGTGTAGATTTTAAGGATCATCAGAGTTGCACAGACTCAAGGTAAGTAAAGGTCCAGCCAATTAGACCTTTGTTGCTGATAAGACGTAGGATTAGAAACTGATTGAGGAGTAAGTGTATAGTTATTCGGCTTGTAGTCATTTTTTCGATGACAGTTCATTAATTGCCCTACTATTTTAAATTTACTTCAACCATCTGGAGCAACCTCTCATCTTGGTCAATGTCAGATAGAAAACCCAGTGTCTTGTGGTGAGAAAAAAAATGTAAGTTATTCACATTCTTGCTTAATTTAGCATGTAGTTAAGATGGGTTGATTTTTTCAGGTTTGGTGCTACGTTTGTGGGTACACAGCAGGTGTCTCCCTCAGAAGCATACCCAGTTATGTTAGGTGATGTCGATCCATCAGGTAACCTCAATGCTAATATCATACATCAAGTGACACCAAGCCTTAGAGCAAAATTTGTCGCACAGGTATGTATTTGCTTAAATATTTTTCTTCACTTTGGCATAAAATATGCAATCACAGTGCAAAAAGTGTGTGTGTATGATGTGATCCCTTCTCTGTGCCCATCTATATGTCCACTTTCCTTTTTTTTTAAACATTACTTTTCCAAGAAAATTCCTCTTTAAGTTCATTAAAGTTAATTAATTTTTCAAGTAGTACCTTTTCTCTTCTCATGTAGATATACTAAACAGTACTGAATGGAAGATCTCTGTGGGATTGTAAAGGTAATTTTGCCAAAAAACTTTGGAACATTTATTGACATTGATTACAAAACTTTCAACATTAACTTCATTAACACTGACATGAGGTGGATTAATTTCATACAGGCATGCAGCGCTTGTGGGAATCAGATTTACAGAAATAATTCCCAATCCCATTCCTGTAAGGTTACAAAAGAGAGGGTTGCTAAGTTTCATGTAAGAGACATTTTACCCTGCTTTGGTTTGTTATAGGACTTTCATCATCTTTTTATCAGAATTTGCTAAAGAAAATGTAATATTCTAAACCCTCAGACATTATTCTTATTTATGTGGTGCTGCCTTTGAAGCAATAAGTCTTCTCTTTTTCAGTTCTTATTCATTGGTAGACGAGTTGTCAATTTTCTTTTCTCAGATACAACAGAGTAAGTGGCAAGCAACACAACTTACCATGGACTGGCGTGGTGCAGATTATACAACCTCCCTGACTTTGGGCAACATAGATGTGATTAATGGGTCAGGCGTGGCTGTTACTCACTACTTGCAGCAGGTCACCAAAAATATAGCTCTAGGAACAGAATTAGCTTATCAGTATGGTTCACAGGTTCCTGGGGGTCATATTGCAGTGTACTCCCTTGCAGGCAGATATACTGGTGAGTCATAAGGAACTTATTTTCTCTTTTTAAATAGTTCATGTAAAATATATAGTTGTGGTTTAATTAGGTTTTTTCTTCAGGAGAGAAGTGTCTGCAGTAAACTGATTTGCACAGTATATTTCCTTGTGCTTCTCACTGTGTTTTTAAGACAGATGTGTATATATGTACTTATACAAATACAAACATTTGGATGCAAACCTCAGTGTATGTAATATTCATGTATAAAAGCTGTACATTTCACACACACATCCCCAGAACCCTTCACTTATCTTCAACCTCCAGATCTTCAGGTACTGAAGATCATACAACCATTCTGCTTTTATAAAGAAATGGAGATATATGTGAAGAGAGTGAAGGTTGCAATACCATTTAAGTTAGTCAGTATGGCTATGCAGATTTCCATAAGGAAAGCAAGATAAGATAGAGAAATTATAAAGGCAAGATTCACGTGATATTGTGGAATTTGAACATGGGTAATGGAGGATAAAGTAATATTACATAGGAAATGTTGTCCAAGTAAAAAGATAACCCCTGTATTAGGAAAAAGGAGGCCTTAAGAAATGTTTTCATGCTTAAGTGGATGACTGCAACCAGAACCAGCTGAAGCCTTTCCTTCATGAAAATATAAAACAGCTGATTTTAGTGAGGGTAAATTTCTGGATTTCCATTCGTATTTAAATATGTTTTATCCTGAGGGAGAGGGTATATAAAATATTAGCCATATATCTCCTGCATATCATGTAGCTGGACTAACAGAGGAATGAGTCAAATAAGGACACTTCCTTGATGGGTTATGCTGTTATATCATAATATGCATGGTTGTAACCAGGATGAAGAGTGAAACAAAGTGGAAGGGTAATGGATTAAGTGGTTTGGAAACATTTGTGTGTAAAACATGGGGATAGGACAAGCAAAGGAATGCATGACTCTTCTGATGAGGAATGAGTCGGTTTTGATTATCATTGCATAAGCTCAAGGAACTCGGAAAGGTGAAGAAAAGGGGAATTCAATTTAGGAGGCTAAGTGAAAGCTTTGGTAGTTATAATACAAGGGATTGAATCGTAGTGCCAGGAAATATGATTGCAAGAGTGGTCTACAGTACAAATGATAGTGGGGAAAACTTGTTGACGTGTGTCCTAAAAGAAGAATGGTGACTTGGAGTACATGCTAGGATTTTTCTTTTATCATTCTCACCACATGAATAAAATGTTTGTCTACTTTCATTGTTGATGATCTTGCTACAACAATAAAAATTTTGTTTCACAATGCAGTTTCCAGGTGGTATTTTATTTTATTCATGAAAAATGGGAAATCTGACTTTTTTAATGAATAAAAAACCATCAAATGTCCACCAAGAGTACCCTGATAAATCCCACTCTTAGATCTCTTTGCCATGAAGGCTTTGGCCCTCTACTGATATGTTTTTCTGATTTTTGATTAAGAGACAGTGGGAATCATTTTTATGACATAGAATGGAATGTTTTGATACAGAATTTTTTGTATTGGAGCCTCTGAAAACACTGCTTTAGAGTTGCTGTCTGCCAGTGGTCTGTTAAGGGTGGGGTTCTAAAGGCTAAGAAGCAATACTGGCGTTCACCAGTTATGGAGACTTTTGCTGTGGCCACCCCTTCGAGGGAGTTCCGAAAGGGAACAGGCATCAGAGATAGATAGATAGTGTTCTTTTATACCTCTAAACCTCGTGTTTTGACAGGATTAAATTGATGGAGAAAGGAGCATCCAGCATAGATTATTATAATTATTGCAGACTTAAGGAGATTACAGAGGCACTAGGAAAGAATGTTTTGAGTGTTGAATGGTAGAAGACAAGGTTGTAGAGTAAACTTAAGGAACATGTATTTGACATGAAAGTGAGTGTAAGATGTTATGAGGTACGTTGTAAGTAGATTAAAAAGAGGTTTTTTGATAGTTGGAAGTTCTCTTTTGAGTATATGAAAAATGTCGGTGTGGTACTCGTGAGTTGTAGTGAACCCATGCTGTTACTAAGTAGTGAAACTTTACTTTTTATAAATAAAAATGCATTATCATCAACAGGTAGCAACTTTACTGCTTCAGGCACATTAGGAGGTGCTGGTGTTCACCTGTGTTATTACCAAAAGGCCACTGAACAGTTGCAGTTTGGAGTGGAATTGGAAACAAGTTTACGGATGCAGGAATCTGTTGCTTCTATGGCATACCAGCTGGAAATTCCGAAAGCTAATACAATATTTAGAGGTAATGTTCGCATAAACAAAGCATTTTTCTTTTATTAATGTTGTGTATCTTTCCGAACTCAGGCACTAAATGTTGGATCCTGCAGAGCCTGAACATAATGAAAAATTGCTGATGTCCAGGTTATAGAAAATAAAAATGTGAGGTCAGTTAGTCCAGGAGGATACAGTTTTTCTCCCTAGACCTTGAATGTGTCCCAATCCCACCACCCTTGCATACCAGTTAGTCAGGATTTGGGAGGATACACTGCATAAATGTTTTTATTAGGTTAGTGGTGTTACTGAACTCCTCCAGTATGAAGTTACACCATGACTGAAAAGCCACCTTTGCAAGACTGTATCAATGTCAGTGGATTAAAGACATACAGCCTTGTCAAAGAATGTCTCTCTCCAAAGGAGTCCAGTGTTTCCCTGCTATTGATTGGAGCTGTAGGAGCCCCATGAAAGGGGTCCTTGGGGTGTATAGTAAAATATTATGTCATTTGGTAAAAGATGCTTACAGTGTATTGGTAATTTATTGGATTTTAGGTTAACGTTTGTAGCAGAAGTATCAGTAAAGGGTATTGATGGATAGAAGATGATAAAAGTGATTAAGAGTTAGAAGGAAGTGGTATCAAAGAAACTTTAGGACACTGTAACTGTATGAAACTAAAGTTTTGTGAGAGAACCAGGTGATGAAAGATGCTGATGAAATGGAACTATGGTACTTTTCACTGAAGAAAAGCTATAAATGGTGAGATTATAGTAGGATTATATAAAATGCTGTTAAGGACAGCATAGGAGATGATATGTTGATTGGAATAAATGAAATGGACAAGGAAAAGAGCAGTTGGTGTAGTGAGTGACACAGTGCCATAATTTTTCATTTGTCCTCATAGGATTTTATGCGTCAATTCTTGGGCCAGGTTCACTTTTTCTGTGGGCATCTTAAATTGCTTTGGAATCTTACTCATTTACTGTTCCTTTTCTCATATTTGTATTATAAAAAATTTACGGTCTTCATTAGCTAGTCTTAATTTTAGGTTGTTTATTTATATAATAAAGAGAACAAGGCTAAGGACAATAATTCCCCCCCCCCCCCTCAAAATAGCTGTCCCACCTACCACCTTAGACCTTAGTGAGGTTGCATCAGAGATATGGAAAGCAGCTTCATTTGCTTTCTTTAGGTGCCAAGAATAATATAACTAATAGTTACATCAAAGAATTCAGGTGTTTTTCAAGAGGAAAATAGATGGTACAAGAAATGGCACTGTAGGTGAGTCTTCCATACTGACAGATACCATGAAGGTGCTTGAGAGCTGTGTGGGTGGTGTGAGGAGGTATACTGGGACATCTGATGTGGTTTACGAATGCTAAACTTAGCTTGCAATTTAGAAATGATGGCTTAGGAATCTTGTCTCATATGATGCATCTCACAGTTGATTGTAAACCATGAAATGATATGTCAAAGTTTAGGGGTTTCAAGAATGCCAGACAGCTTATGAGAGGGAATGCTGTAAGATAACTTCAGTACTCCAAATATGGTTGTGTGTGTTCAACTAAACGTAGAGGAATGTTGGAGTTAGAGTGGATTGAAAGTTAGGGAATGTGTGAGTTATGATTTGGTGAAGAAATCTAATATACATCCTGTTTTATAGCAGAGATAACACAGAGAACTGTTGATACACTTTCATATTATGTTTTGTGCTGTTTGTTTACTATCATTTCTGTTTTTTCTTTTGTCTTCTACTGACTTGACACTTTATATACAGGAACTCTTGATTCCAACTGGACTGTTGGAGCAGTAATGGAGAAGAAGCTCATGCCACTACCCTTCACATTGGCTTTGTCTGCCATGCTCAACCACCCTAAGAATCAGTTCAAACTCGGATGTGGATTTATTATAGGCTAATGATTCATGAATGCATTGTGTAGGATATCACCATGCTCATCCTTCCATCATGATTTCTTCAGTTGTTGAGCAAGCAAAGCTCTACACACACAGGAAATGTGAATGGATGTAGTACCAATTCATGAAGATGTTATATAAGGGTATTGGAATGTACATAGAACCATGGGAAACTCATAGCCATAATTTTCCTGTGCATCACTGGGGAGTTGTACCGTGACCAAGTACTGTGTACTTAATATAATGATTAATAGTACTGTTGTGAAAATATAATGGCTTTTTTATTTCATGAATATTATTGTTTTCCCTTCTTGCACAGTTGCATATTGGATCCACAACAGCCATGTTCATCCTGTATGTTGGGTGGCAGTCATTATGACTGAGCAGGATGATTGGATAACTTGGACAATCTGTTATCATTCCTTTTGAATGAGTCTTTAATTTTACTACTCAATTTTTTATCATATTCTAGGTGCTGTCAAGTAATTTCCATTGCTAATTTTCTTTTATTATAGTGTAAAGGTAATGGTGTGTGAATATTGCAATATTTGTGTACAGTCAGTCAAATGGAGAAACGGAAATGAGGTGTCTTGCTTAATACAGTCATGACTGTTAAGCTTGTAATATTTGCTTGACCTTTGATGCAAAGCTTAATGAACTGACTTAGTATTCTGTATACTATAACTTAATATATGAAAAATAACACTATTATGTTTTCATAAGCTGTATGATTGAGGTCAAACAGGAGACAGATTATAATGCTCCCACAAATGTAAGTAGAATTGATACAAATTTACTTCCGAAATAGGCAACATTGTTGCTTCATGTATAAAGAATATGGGGGAAAAGGGATCTTAGAAGTTAGTAAAATTGTCATGTGCTTGACATCGTAACTAATGAATTACTTTTCATATCACAAAAATGCAATGCTCAATGTATGAAACTCATTGGATGTAATCCCATTACATATTGCTTCATTACATGGACATATTATTACAGATCATGTAAAGCTTGTCAACAATATTGGCAGTACATTTTTGGTTTTAAAGTGAATCCTAGGTAGCAGATAGATCACTGGATGGTAAAATAAGCTAATTAATACACTGTGTACTGCCGAGTTTCAGTCTAGTTTTGTATTGTCTGTTTCACACGTGACATATTAGCTTATTTCTTTCCTTTTGCTATTGATGTCATTATTGAATTAAGACATTAATCCAATCTGTGATTCCTTAGAACAAAGCAGCAGTGTCTGCCTTAAAACATCCAGATAGAAGGCTCTGTAAAATATGCTCCCACACGCCACAGCAGTGTACTAGTCTGTATTATGGCCATACTAGAAAACCGGTTGGGTGACACAAATGTTATTGCATTACCTCTGAAATGTAGGCAGCATTGTAGATAGCCGTGAAATATAGTATCAGATTGTTGGAATTGTTTTGATATTTGTTATCGTGTACAAAAACAGATGGCTCTTTTAATATTTTTGTATTTTATTCATGCCTATATACTGTACTAGGGTGGTTAGACTACTGTAGGAATTAGGCTGTACTTGCTTTGTTGGAGTACACACTCTTAATTGAGTTCTATAACGAGATGAATTAAGGTGTCAGTTATCATTTAGTGATGTGTAGGTTCCAAGAAAAATTTTAAGGTTTATCCCTGGGGATAGAGGAGAAAGAATACTTCCCATTTATTTCCTGCATGTCGTAAAAGGCAACTAAAAGGGGAGGGAGCGGGGGGCTGGAAATCCTCCCCTCCTGTTTTTACTTTTTCAAAAGAAAGAA
>JAYMFT010216941.1:0-11417 GCA_038088735.1 Panulirus argus
TCTCTCTCTATTTCAATTAGGGCCCGGCCTTGATGTGGACTTTTGTCCGTGACTGGAGCCTTCAACATAAAAAAAAAGTACTAAGCACGGTCGAGTGATGATGGTTAACATAAAAAAAGAGTACTAAGCACGGTCGAGTGATGATGGAATCGTTTCGACGATGTCGGAGTGATGGAGTGGACTTGTCAGGTAGCATGATAACGGACCAGGCTCAGTTGTTCCATAAAGAACTTGAATTAGAAGATGAGTATGATTATAGTTAAGGATAGCTTCAAAGATTCATGAAGCGTCATGGAATTTCCATGCAAAAAGTGTGGAGAAAAGCGGTCTGCAAACCACGAAAGAGCTGCCGAGTACGTGGATTGAATTTGCGAAGCTCGTAGTTGAGGAGCACCTCAGTCCTGAGCAGGTGTACAATGCAAATGAAACTGCATAATATTGACGATGCATATCTAGGAAAACATTAGCAACAGAAGACGAAGAAGAGTTCACATGATTCAGTCAATCTAAGGACAGACAGACCATCTTAAGGTGCTCAAACGCAGCTGGTACGCATAGATGTAAACCGCTGGTGATAGGAAAAGTAAATGCTCCAGGGCCTTGAAAGGTGTTAAAATTTACCCAGTAACATACCGTTCAAATCATAATGGCTGGATTACAACCAAGATACCTTACAATGGTTTGATTTTTTTTTTTTATGCCAGATAATGAACTATTACTACGTGACCACGGCTTGTCCGGCAAAATGGTTAAACCGGCAAGGCTTTGGAACTAAGTGTGCCGGAAAATCGGTGATGTACCTGTGATTCTGTTTGAAACAAATTGGTAGATATGATTTTCATTACTATGAGTCAAGAAATGATGGTGCATTCCATAAATACGCTTCTATTGATTTTTTTTTTATATTGAATACAGATGTACAGAGGACTGATAACTGGTATAACACTTGCAGTCTTGCATGATAGATCTTTAAAACATCCCTGATTGATACTGCAGGTTTATTTTCAAATTGCGAGTTTAAATGAAGATTTACGGTAACCGAGTCTTTTTCTTTCAGGTTGTGATTTTGTGGAACTGTTTTGTGTGAGAAGACTTAGTCATATTTAGTGTTAAATTGATAGTTTCCTGTTGCTGATTTTAAAGTACTGTATACAAGAATTATTAGGTCAAAGTTTACTAACCAAGTTAATCTTTAGTAAGAAATCTGTGACAGCAAATGTCAGTTGCTTACCTGGAATTCTATACCCGAAGAGATAGCTGTTGCTCTGTTAGTAATGAGTAAATTCTCCAAAAATTCAGACATTTCATCCTTGTGGATCTGAAAAGAGAAAAATGATCTAGTTGAAATATAGCACTCTGACAAAAATGTAACCTAATATCGCACTTTGTGCTGTATCATAATGGTTCTCCATTCCTAACCCAGTCTTCACTGCTGCCATAGTGATGATGCCCCAAGCGTTCAATTATGTGTCTTGAGAGCATATTTAGATCCTTCAAAGACACATCATGCCTTTTTGCAAGTTAATAGAAGAAATCATGACTTTCATTGGGAGCCTGGCAGACAAGCTTCACAGCTGTCTTCCTTCATAAATAAAAATGTTGTTTTGATTAAGACCGCAAAATCAAGAATCACAGAAAGTAAGAACAGTGAGATCTTTAGAATTGGTAAAAACCAAAAGGAGCCATAGATTTAAGATTTAGGGTGTCAGGAGGTTGTTAACAGTCAGGACTCACTGAAGTGTTAGAATCATGCAGGAGCCGTTAAAGACAACATAGATGAAAGTCAGTGTCTGCTGGAAGAGAAGTTTGGTATATAAGACCTTTGACTGCATGTGAAGAGCCGTGAGAACCTCAGCAGGTGTATTTGTAAGGGAATACGATAATTTATTTAAGTATGTATGATTAAAGGATCTGACATTGATGTTAGGAAGGAACTTTGAAAGGAAAGCATTAATGTTGGAGAGCAGTAGATAGATATCAGGGTGGGCAAGGCAGAAAGGTGAAATCGCTATCTTCCTATTTGAATAGGAACATCAGTTACACAGGCTCCAGTTAATCACATGATGAACACTTTCCACTTTTCTCGACCCCATTCCACCCTCCTCCCCTGTTCCACTGGGATAGTGTTGTTCTTGCTGATTTTGATGCATTAACTGAGGGACATAATGGGGCCCGCAGTAAGCCATTCTTTGATGGGCCAGCCCCTGTTATTAAAGAGGTGGGGATCTCTCCATCATAACCACCTTCTAGATTAAATACTGTATTTCACTTAAATTTATGGAAGAAATACGACAATACCTTGCTTTCGAACTAATATATTTCTCAACATTTATTGGTAGTAAGTATAACTGTTTTCAGTGATTCCTTAGTTTCATATTACACGCGGGATATCGATTCAACTGCTTTCACTGATATGATAAATTTGATATATGCTAAGATTTTGCGACCTTAGAATTTAGGGGTAATTTTTCTTTGATTGTAGAAACAATGAAAATTGGCCTTTGAAAAGTGGGGAACGATATTATATAGGCCACGATAGAGTAGGGTACAGGCAGGCAAAGTCGATGCTCTTCGAGCGAAGTAAATGTCAGAATTTTTATATACCTTAAGAGGCATGTAGCTTGTTCATGAAGAACATTTCTTGTGAAAGCAAGTAGCGTATTATGATATTTTCTGGAGTTTGTACTGTCATGCATCAAGGACTATGTAGCAGGAAGCCCTTTGTGTTTTTTCACTTTCCTAGGGTTATATTTAAGAAAGGTCTTTCTTTTTTCCAAGCATGATGCGAGAGGGGGAGGCTAATGTAACAGATTGTATTTACTCGGTAAATTATCGTGATGGATTCGGATATCGAACTCCCGACATCTGCCACTGACGGACTTTGTTTACCTTAGTCCGTGTTATGACTGCTCGTAGATTTATGGTAGAACTATCACTATCCTTGGGAAGCGATTATAAGCGTTTGCGTACTTAATCATCTTGAAGCATATCCATGTTTGTGAGCCAGCTGTGCTCTTATCATGTGTCAAAATCACCTAGATTGACGATCGTTTTAGAATTCGCCCGTAAACCACCTGTCATCTTCATTCCTGTAGATTTTGCCTGTGATGTGGGTAGTATGACTGAATTTCTCGAAACGACTCTGCAGTTTTCTCCATTACCGTATGTTTTTCATATTGCATCCTTTCATCTCGTGATTGCTCATACGTTTGGCAAGGATTCCCTGGGGTGTGCCGCGCATTCAAACTCGTACAGTCGTGAAATGTAGTTCACCTGTTTTTGTCCCATGATTACGTGTTCCTGTTCTCTCTTTTTACCTTTCCGTCATTCCATATTTGTCTTTCCCTTTCCGTCAGGATTACAGTACTTGCTATTTCGGAGTGACGACAGTGTTTCGGTCCCTCGCTTAGTTTCCCAGTAAATCGTTAAGGCATTTTTTTTTTGTGAAACCTCCTCATGTATATTGAAATGGATTGATTCACAAACTGCTGGCACAGAATGTTCATGTATATGGGCATATGGTACGAAATAGTCACCCAGTTATGAACTTCAATAGTTACTTAGTATTTACTAATATCTATTTGAGCAGTCTTGACATTATTGATTAGTTTCTCGTTATCAATAGCTCTTGAATAGAAGTATTCTCTGACGCCATCTGGTTGTATGTATTGTGTATTTAATTCGGTTTCATTCTGCTTTTAGCAGTTATGAAATATATTTGCTGGTGCCTTTTAAAGATTCGCCTCTTGTTTATGAGAATCACATCAGATTTGTGGAGCATCACTATCAACTCCACAGCTTTGCTGACGCTTCATGATTACTTTATTAATCACATTCATTAATAACACAAGGAAGTGATAATCGGAATGGTGCCTTTTCATAAAATTTGAGCCATGTAAAACGTAAAAAAAAAAAGTGATTAAGGTAATATAATTTATACTGAAATGTCGTATTTCTTTTAATATTTCGATTTTACAAGGTGTGCTATATGTACTATTCCCATCGTTGGTGTGGAAATGAAATTATATAAACGTGACGCTGCGATTGATTAAATATTAATGGTATAGTTACCCCTTCATCTTGAGAGAAAACTATTGAATTCTATCAAAGAAAACGTACATCATTGGGCATGGCAACAAGTCAAGTCAGTAGGTTATTGATCTCCTCCTCTCTGGGTCATTCAATCCATCAGGGATTTGACCCAGACTTACATTGATGTGGCGTTGTAGTATATTGCTTATTGTGTAATTCTTTGATAAATTACTTACCATGAAGCTGTTTAGTTCGGAAGATCCTCTCTAGACACCAAAGCCCCTACATTATGTTGAGTTGATAGTGATCAAGTCTTAGCCAGAGACACGATTTAAGACGCGTTAGGTCCAATTATGACACAGTTCAGGCATAACACTACTAGTTAACGTAATCGAGAAATGGAGCCCTGTTTTTGTGTTGTTGTACATCTTCAGTAACCGGGCTCTTATCGACATAGGATTGGCCTGGTTAAACTTATCATCACCCATGACTCTGATCAGATCGGAACATGTCACTGTAGGTTGTTACCATACTGAATCCAAACTCCCTTTACAATTTTGAAATCATCTGCAAACATATTCTGATGTGATCGAGATCTTCGTGGCAATTCTGTCTTAAAGATCGGGGCAAACTGTAGTTCCAAGACTGAGCCCAGCTGGACACCATTGGTTGCTTTAGTACAATTTAAAAAAGAAAACCTTTGGCTAATTTTCTATTGCCTCTGGCTTATATAATATGCATATCATGGGAGTCCCACGCCTATATTTACATGAAAATGTTTTTATTACAAGTTTCGTGTAAAGGGCTATATGTGTGAGACTTGTTTGTACCTGTTTGTACTGTACGTTTGAGGAGGGTGCGTGACTAGTCACTCTTGGAGGCCAGCCTCTTATTCGTCAGTTTTCATAAGAAAGGCTTTGGAATTTTTTTGTTAGTGGTATTCGCATTTTCCTTCCGTTGGATTTTATCCTACGAGTTGGAGAAATGCCCCCTCACGCCTCTCCATACGCTCTTCTTGCCGAACGATCAAGTATGTAACCTTGTTCTGGATTTCCTTCCGACCTCGAAGGACTGTTCCATTTTAACGTCTTCATGGCCAGCCAGGAATTTATATGATGGTTTTCAGGTCTTCACTCATCCTTCTTTATTCCGAAATGGGCGGGTGAAGGGATTCTTGCTTCCCGTACCTCATACACTCGGGTCTGGTGTACCATCCCTGTACCGTTCCTGAAGATCGATCCTTTCCAACACATCTGTATGACTGCTCAAGTGTGAGGACCTGACTCTTGCCGCATATGCCAGTTTGGATTTTTTTTTTTTCATTCTCCTCTCACCCCCGCCCTAACTCATTGTAATGCGTCATTCAAGGTCCTCTCTCTCCTCGATGTGAACCTTTTGTAAATGACTGGAGCTTATTTGAAACAATAGATAAAAGAAATTATCACTTCTTCTGACATGTAGAGAGAAGAGAGTCAGGTTATTACGACATAAATCAGCCTAGCAAAGCCTAGTCGGATAACTAGTTCAGCTTCGTTCGCATAACCTACGGTAAAACCCCCTGCGCACAACTGACACTTCCCTTGAACATTCATTAACATGTCATTCCCATATAAATCCTGTGAAAATCTACATTCACGAACACACAGATATACAAGATATATTTGTGTCGTAGTAACCTGACACTCTTGCCTCTCCATATGTGAAGAAACGAACAAATTTTTTGATTTTTTTTTAAGTAAGCTCCAGTCAAGGGCGGGGGTGAGGGGGAGAAGAAAAAAAGATAATCTAAGAATTTTTCAGGAAGTAGGAAACTTCTCTTAGGAAACGAGGGTAGGTCGTAAATGCTTCGGTGAATTATGACGAGGAAACTGTAGGGGTATGAGGAGTGTGAAGATGGGAAGTAAACGGTGTGTGGTGCGTGCTGGGAGATGTTAATTCAGACTAGCCGTCTAGCCTAGCTTTAATAAGACAAAGCAAAAATAATAGTCCTGACACGGAGGGTGTAAGATGGTACCGGGCATTACTTCAACACTTCTGAGATAGGATGGTATTACTTCCCTTGGCGGCTTGCTGTGTACGACCTACCGACACGTAGGGTGTAAAGATGGTAGAGAACATGATGTTGTCTTCAACAGATTAAATTTTACCAAAGGATCGAGTAGGGAAAGAGGCCTGCCAGTTGAATAGGGAAGTAAAATGTAAGAGAGTCAGGTACAAATTTGTGGCTTCTGAGTCAGACGGCTGAAATCGATGGAGGCAAATATACTCAGGGGGAGCGAGTCAGTTGTAGTTTGCTGATGACACGGCAGTAGTAGCGAATTCGGGTGAGAGGCTGCAGATGTTTGGTGAGAGTCTGGGAGAGTGTGCATGGAAGAAAAAGGAGAGAAAATGTGTATAAAAACCAGGTTATCAGGTTTGGGAGGGCAGAGGGAGAGGGTATTTTGGGGTGTGAGTTTGACTGGAGAAAATTTGGAATAAGTGGAATGTTATAGATACCTGGGAGCGGACATGGCGGCGAATGGAACCATGGAAGCAGAAGTGTCTTCGGGTGGGTGAGGGAGCGAAGGTTCCGGAAGCACTGATGAATGTGTGCAAAGATAGATCGTTATTCAGGAGGGCGAAAATGAGTATGTTTGATGGTAGGATAGTCCCAGTAATGTTAAATGGTTGCGAGGCATGGGCTACAGATGAGGATATGCGGAGGAGGGTGGATGAGTTAGAAATGAAATGTTTGAGGACATTATGCGGTGTGAGGTGGTTCGATCGAGCAAGGAATTGATGGGTAAGAGATGTGGTACTGAAAAGAGTTTGGTAGAGAGCTGTAAAAGATGTGCTGAAATGGCTTGGACATATGGAGGGACTGAGCAAGAAAACGTTGACAAGAGGATGTGTCGGTCGGAAGTGGAAGGAACAAGTAATAGGAGAGACCAGATTGGAGATGGAAGGATGGAGTGAAGAATAATTTCAGTGGTCGGGGTATGAACATGCAGAAGGGTGAAAGGCATGCACTGTAGTATTGACGTGCTCCGCGGTCGTACCGTCGTGCTCCAAGGTCGTACCGTCGTGTTCAAAGGTCGTACCGTCGTGCTCCAAGGTCGTATTGTCGTACTCAAGGGTCACACAGTCGTGCTCACGGGCTCAGCTTACTGGCATTCTCCTTTCAAACAACAGTTAACTAACCTTGTGGACATTTCTACAGGAGGAATCGGCAATTACGTGTCTCGAATTACAAGAGCAAACTTATCTTCCGTTTACATCCGCCAGATCGTTAGGTTGACGTGACAACTGAGCGAGCTAATTGCCTCTTTAACCGTCACGATTTATGTAATTAAGACAATTAAGAAGGGAGCTGGAATTTCTTTCGGTGGCGAGAATAGCGCGTTATGACTTTTTTTTTAAACTGCTACTTTCTCTTCCCTTTTTTTGTGATGTATTCTTGACGTCTGACGAACATATGTAGGGTAAGTGATCATTTAACAGTGGAACTGTCTGCAGCTGGATGGCACTTTGGATGTAGACAGGTACTGGGAGACGTGGACACAAAAAAATAATATGTAATTTTGGTGAAAAGGATAAGGTAATATTTTACCTTTCATGTAGATTGCATGACCGCGTGACTTTCGGATCAGTCATGAGGCGTAAGTTATTGGTCATGCGTCAGAATACTTACGCAAGATGGTCAAGCGTCAAGATACATGCGCATGACAGATGTACGTAAATGTACATGCATACGGCGCTCATGCGTCAACAAATACGTTTCGTGGGGTAGCATAATAAAGTAAAGAAATGGTGTAGAATTGAGTGAAAATCTCATGTATAGAATTAACCAACATACACACAACTGGAGTTATTAAGTGTGGAGCATAATGTAAAATCGTCCACTGCATTTTGATTTGGTGGAGTATACCTTAAGTTGGTCATGTATACTATAATATAGTAAAGTATATCATGCGATGGCAATGTATACTTAAAGCTGGTTAAGCATACCTTAAATTGGTAGGACATATGATGGTAGAGTATACCATAAGGTACTAAAGAGAAGGGTGCCAATGAAGATTTTCCCTCTAAGGCTCAGTACTCTGTTCCTAACGCTACCTCGCTAACGCGGGAAATGGCGAATATGTATGAAAATATATATATTTCAACACACCCTCTTCTGCTCTCTCAACCATCCTCTTTTTATTACCACACCTCTCTCTTACCCTTACATTACTTACTCGATCAAACCATCTCACACCAAATATTGTCCTTAAACATTTCATCTCCAACACATCCACCTTCCTCCGTACAACTCTATCTGTAGCCCATGCCTCGCAACCAATATTATATGGTTGCGAGGTATGAGCTGTAGATAAGAGTTGTACGGAGGAGGGTGGATGTGTTGGGAATGAAACGTTTAACGACAATATGTGGTGTGAGAAGGTTTTATCGAGTAAGTAATTTAAGGGTAAGAGAAATGTGTGGTAATAAAAAGAGTGTGGTTGAGAGAGCGAAAGAGGGTGTGTTGAAATGGTTTGGACATATGGAACGAATGAGCGAGGAAAGGTTGACAAAGATGACATATGTTTCAGAGGTGGAGGGAACAAGGAGAAGCGGGAGACCGAACTGGAGGTGGAAGGATGGAGTGAAGGGGATTTGAAGCGGTCGGGGCTTGAACATGCAGGAGGATGAAAGGCGTGCACGGAATAGAGTGAAATGGAATGATGTGGTATACCGGGGTCGACGTGCTGTCACTGAACTGAACCAGGGCATGTGAAACGTCTTGGGTAAACCATGGAAAGGTCTGTGGTTCCTGGATGTGGATAGGGAGCTGTGGTTTCGGTGCATTACACATGACAGCTAGAGACTGAGTGTGAGCGAATGTGGCCGTTTTTGTCTGTTTCCTGACGCTACCTCGCTGACGCGGGGAGGGAGGCGATGTCCTGGTTCAGTCCACTGACAACATTTCGACCACAGTATACCACATCGTTCCATTTCACTCTATTCCATGCACGCCTTTTACCTCCTGCATGACCTTGATAATGGTATTCAGCTTTCTGTATTGTCTCAACTATCGAAAAAAAGAAAAACACTGTAATATCCCTGTAATATATGTATGCATCCTTATAGCATATAGAGTTTAACATTATCAACTAAGGTCTGATTCTCGGTACGTCTTTGTAACTCGATGTAAAGAGTCTTGAAAAATTAGTACTGCATCTATTAACACAAGGACCACATGCAAAGTGAGGGCGTACATGTGGAATTAAACATCAGCATCTGAAGAAGGTGTTGAATGATTTTTTTTCGCTTGGTGAATGTACTGTAGTTGCCTGAAGCTGACGACTCTAATTACCTAGGCCAGTTGGTATAGGCTTAGACCCCCAACCAACCTAGCTATTGAATTCTACTCTAATATCGTTTATGAGATTCTGATCCATCACGTGAAGACGTTACTTAAACCCACAATATTCTATGACCTCTATGATGTAGTCTATAGTGTACTAACTCTGTCACTAGATTTAGACCACTGTAAATGATTTATTGCAGCATTTTGTCTTCTCTGTTCACATGGTAATAAACATCTCTAAAATCAATAATATCAGTACTTTTTAAGACTGACTATCTTTGATATTATTTACTCGATAAAATCTTATGTAGAATATGCATTTTTCTATTTTCTAACATTTATTACATAGCTGAATACTCACCTGTTAAGTAAAAAAATTAATTTCTGATTTTTTCTATGGCTGAACTTGATACTATGTTGCGGCATTTTCATTATTCCTGATTCCTGAAATAATTCCATATACATTTCATCCAAGAATGAGCAGAATTATATATAAGATTTCGGGTTTGATAGTTACCCACGTACTGCACTTCTATGAGATTCATCAGGGAAGCCATTATACCCTTGGGATTAAGAAACACATCTGCATTAGAAATTTTCTTACAAATCATTAGGTTTTACCAAACGTAAATTATCCAATAGCTTTAATCTGTACCGTACAGTTTTCTCGGAACAAATTTTGGTAAGGGTCATTTACGAAAATGATGCACCCTATTTACTTTACATATTTTGTTCTATACAGAGTAAGCAACCTTAAAGTTAATAATTTCTATCCCTTTACCCTGTTATCTTTATTCTTCTCATGTGAAAGTTCTCTGTGATCTTGTCTCTTACCCAGCCCACTCTCTGCAGATAACAATATATTCTCGTAACTTTCATCCTCATAAGGCAGGTTATATTGAAGGGTGATTTATTCTCGTTCTCATGTGAGTCCTTCCTGTTATCTTATCTTCTAAATCACCCAACACACTCTTTAGAAATAATAACGTCCTCATAATTCACATTCTCATAATTCATATCCTCACTAAATATTGTCCTCATGAGACACATTATTTCAAGCCCGTGTGCTCTGTTAAACGTTATTCTGTTTTCAGGTAAATCTTATCAGTCTGAATTTTTCATGTGATATTATTTCACAAGTTTTTTATTTTTAGTGAAAAACATTTTGTAGTTCTTTTTTGAACACAGTCCTCCCATCAACGTTATATATTATCACGTACGCCTATTCGGGGCTCAGCATGATGTCCCAGAGAGTTTTTAAAAATTTCCATGTAACTTCTCATGTTTCACAGCATAATCCAATTTCCACAAGTTTATAGACATTTTAAAGAATCTTAGATGATTGATATTAAGGATATTGGTATATTATCTATATTATCTGGATAACAGTGGTCTATGTGGACGAACACCAGCAAGGATTTTGATTATAAGCTTTATCTCTCAAACAGCACAAAATGATTATTCCGACAATAGTTCATCCCTCTCTTACCCTCGTGTCATCACCTAATGAGGCGTAATTTTACCCTAGTGTGAATATTTCCTCATTCATCAAATCTATAATTAAAAGGCGTGGGATGGAGGCTATTGTTGATCAGTTTTGTTGTATTTAATATATGCATAATTATCCAGTAGCATTGAAAAAAGCATTTTAGAATTACTGACAATGTTCTGAATATTTCAACATCCTTACTGTTTATTTTCTCTTCTGATGATTTCAGTATTCCAATAACTAGCCAAAGACCCAAGCACTATTTGGTTATTAGAGCCACTCATACTGCCAAACATTTGACACTGTACACTTAAGCACGTTAATAAATTACCAATAGAATGTTGCTTTCCTTTTTATGTTGAAGGTTCCAGTGACGGACAAAAGTCCAAATCAAAGCCGGGCCCTCATTGAAAGATTAAGAGAATTAAGAAACGGGGAAAAAGACAGGGAAAGTATTTACGAATTTTTGAGAAAGTGAAAGACATGTCTTTTGAAATGAGCCAGCTCATAGTTATTGGGAAAGACATGAGAAGGTAGAGAGTTCCAGAGCTTCGACGTGTAGGGAAA
>JAYMFT010216952.1:0-11417 GCA_038088735.1 Panulirus argus
ATATATATATATATATATATATATATATATATATATATATATATATATATATATATATATATTCATAATTGCTCGCCTTCATCCATTCCCGGCACCATCCGGCCCGACAAGAAACAGTATCGCCATCTCCTGCGTCAGTGCGGTAGCGCCAGGAAACACGAGGAAAGGTCACATCCGCTCTCATGCAATTACGAGCTGTCATTTGTAATGCACCGAAACATCATCTCGCTATCCACATCCAGGCCCCTCAGACCTTTCCAATGTCAACCCGGGTGTTTCACATGCCCTGGTTCATTCCATTGAGGACCCGCTGACCCCAGTATACCAAATTGTTCCAGTTCATTCTATTCGTGCACACCTTTCACCCTCCTGCATGCTCAGGCCCCGATCGCTCAGAAACTTTTAACGCTCCATCCTTCCATCTCCAGTTTGGTCTCCCTCTTCTCCTTGTTCCCTCCACCTCTGACACATATATCCTCTTTGTCAACCTTTCCTCACCCATTATCTCCATATGTCCGAAACATATCTACCACACCCCTGCCAGAACCATGCCCAGAGGTCTACAGTTGGTAATCAAAACCAAAGGAAAGATGCCAAAAGTAATATAATGTAAGTGTGACATCGCTATTGATAATGCATGGGGAAATTGGACAAGGTTTACTTGCAGAACTCTGTAAGTGGGAAGGAACAAGAGGAAGGAAGCTGAAGAATAGATACAGTGCAAAGATGGGAACGAGCGTAGAAGATTAACTGGAAGGTCAGCAAGTAACAGACTACAGACTCTAAGTCTACCTGGTGTTTGGTTAAGTTACGAAAATTTAATTTACTTAATATATTTCTAAGGTCTGATTCATATCTAAGTAGTCATGACTTAATAAAAAAAAAAGAAAAAACAACCCATTTTCTTTAAAGAAGCATCAGTAATTCACAGAATTGGAAAAAAGCATTGAGTCTTCACAAAAGTTTTCCTGATACAGTAATCTCTAACTCTCAGTGTGGCATTAATCACTAATTCTCAGTGTGACTGTGATACTACGTTACGGTCAACGATGTATATTTCTAATGTGTAATTGTCGTTTTTCGCTAATGACTGGTATCGCAAGACATATTTACAGAGCTCCAGAGGTTAATAAAGTACAGTGCACCTGTACACTATGAAAATAATCTACACAACATTCAAGTAAATATGTTTTTCATCAGTTGCAAAACCCGCATGCTGGATTATCCTCAGAGGGTATATTATTAGTACTGAGTAAAAATTATGTACAAAAGCCTTCAGAATTTATTAAAATCATCACTATGTAATGACTGGCATACAGTATTGCCATTATTACCAACTATCTCAAAATGAATGCAGTCTATTCCTAGTCCAGGTTAAAGAGCTCATATCAGCAACATGAAAACAGCCATTAAATATCATGAGAGGAATATGACTATTTCTTTTGACATTGATTTTGGAATGCATAAGAATACTGTACCGTACTACATACCTGTCCAATAGACATATCCTCTATATAATCTTTGTCTACTGCTGCTCCATCCATCTGTGGGTTCTCATGGGCAATGACAGGCACAAAAAACTTGTACAATCTTTCTAGGAAGACAGGAGCATGATCATTCTCATCCAACACATTAACCGTGATGTAAGTGGTGGAGGACAAGGCGGCAGATGGGTCCTGATCATCAATAACGGTGACTTCAAGTACATGTTCCGCTTGCTTCTCTCGGTCCAGTCGCCTTATTGTGGTGCGAATTTCACCTAAAAGAATAAAAAGCAAAGTATGTACAACAATACATCTCCATACAGATCAATAATGTATATCAAAAAACTAGCAGGAATACTGTATCCTCACTCCATGATGACATACGCAACTGATTCATTGGTTTATCTGTACATCAACCATATAGAATTGAGATTTCTTGCATTTTGCACCAGAGTTGAACACCAAAATGAAACAGTAAATGCTGAAGAACAAAAAACTCTCTATCCAAGCAGTGTCCCGTGAGCTAATGGGAATCTTTGATCTCTGGGGAATTGGCGGCCTCAACAGGACAATGCCAAGGCTTGAAATAAATACAGATGCTCTGGAACAGCACTATTCAAGCGTCTTTCTCCGTGCATCCTCGCCATACGGAACAAGACAATAAAAACCGACAAAGGTATGCGAGGAAAAAATGCCAGCTATCAAAGCAACCAAAGAAACAAAATCCAGCTTAATTCGGTTGTTGTCTGGATTCTTATTAGAAACGCATTTCTTCCAGAAACATTTTCATCTCAAATATATCATATCTATCCATACTGCTACAGATTAGTTCTGTTACCGGCTTGACTGGCTGCATTAAGTTGCAGTGATCTACTACCCAACAATTATAATACTAATAAAGCACACAAACACTGAAATAACCCGACAAGCACTAAAGGACTGACTTTCCAACTCAGTCTGAAACTCCAACCCATCAGACATACACCCGTTAGAAACCACACTCCCCAGACAAACACGAGTCACACTCTCTCGCCTACGCTCGGGAAATCATCCATCACTACAAACACCGTTTCAGCATATCCCAATACCCTTCAACAATGCATCTACCATAAGGAAGACACCGAGCACTTACTATTCATTTGCCCTGCACTCTCTGCACGTAAACACACAAACTTCAAAGTACTTTGACCTATGGTCCCGACCGGTGGACGAGGCCAGCTTACTGAGTGTTGCGGGAGCCATGTAAAGAACAGGAGTGACTTCTCGGATAAGAAGCAGGTAAAGGTGCGCGCCTGTTCAGTACAAACGATGCACCAGAATGGGGCGTCTGATAAAAAGAAAAAAATGTATGAGATTTGAGAGAGAGTGAGTGAGGAGCGGTGAATGCGAGGTAAATGGAGTATGGTTTAGTGAGGGAGACTCCGGCGGAGCGGCGCGCCGGGAGAGTGACAGAGTGAGCGACTGTGGGGAGGAATGGGCGAGCCAAGACGCCTCTTAGGGGAAGGTCAATCATCGAGACCTCGACTGGCACTGCTGGAGGAGGGGATTCCTGCCCTCCACACTGATGCTGCTGCTCACTTCCCACCCCTATCACGACCCTGGGGTGTGATTGGGCACAGGGCTGTGGTGCTCTTCGTCTGGCTTCATCACCAGGACACCACCGTGCCAGGAGCCCCTCTGCTCAAGTTGTTGCGTCCTGCATCGGGCAGAACAGTATCTCGCTTCACTGCTACACAGCACAGCTACAATACAGCGTCAAGCTACTGTATCAAGCTACAGTGCCCAAGTAAATGTCAGGAGGGAGTTACAACTCGATACTAAATTACAAGGAACATTTTAAGTGGATATGATTAATTCTTCGAAAAAAAAAGGTGACTTTATAAATCTAATTTCTCGTATAAAAAAATAACGTTTCTACTTTACTTCATCACACGTAATCCTATCCCCAAAATCTTGCCAAGCGTCGCTGTGCCAGCCGTCTCCCGCACCATATTTCCGCACACAATTTGTCCCGCCAAAATCCAATCTCACCGTCTTGTCGACGTGGTCCTTGTGCCGCCGCGATAGTCTGATCTGATTGAATTTGGTTAATTTTTCTTCTCCGGAGCTCCTCCGGACCAGCCATGGGAGAACTGTAATCAGAAATGTTGGGAGGGAGGCTGATGAACCCCAGGAGGAGGAGGAGGAGGCACAGACTGAGCGTTGGCAGCTGGGAGAGGAGGAGGAGGAGGAGATGAGGTAAGGAAGAAAGAAAGTGACAGGAGAAAGAAAAAGGAGGAGAAGCAGGACACACGGAGGATGCGGAAGAGCAGGAGATGTGGAAAAGGGAAGAGCAAAAGGAAAAGAATCAGAACGTGAGGGAAAGGTGACGAAGATGGAAAGGAAGATGAAGATGGTTGGTGTGTTTCCACTTCCTGAGTCCAAACACCCGCCATGACCAGGGTAGACCAGCCGAACGACGCGACGCCGCTCCACCCACCTCCTGCAACACCCATGCCACCGGCTGAGTCTTGCCTACGTATGCCTTAGGTTCAACGGCCACCGATGATGCACTGAAAAGGGTAGGAGGCAGCCGAAGGGGTGTGTGTGTGGGTGACGTTGCACCTCTGTCGCTAACCTCACACCAGAGCCACTCATATGCATCACCGCTTTTATTGCTGCCTCCGGGAACTCAATAATCACGGGAGAGTTAGCGCCATCCAGCCAATCACGCCTCATTTTCACCCCGGCAGAGGTTCACCTCACCATTATCCGCCTTGGAGAACAAACTGTTTGGGACGGGGTTCTTGGGTAAACTCAGATGCGGGAAGTCGCCCAACACAAGGAAAGACTCAGTGGTATCATTGCACCATACACGGTGAACATATCTTTAATACATTTATCAAACATCCAAAAATACAATATTAATTCCATATATCGATTATCCTATCAATAAATCTACTTTTATACTCAGGTGGGACATCAATGATCTAGCCAGGTAGGAGAGCAGAAGATCAGTACAAGGACAAGACAATCTTTCTCAACGCACACCACCTGTACTGTGAACCAAGAGGGGTATACAAGCTGTGAGGTGACCTCGAAGCCTGCTGGCTTCAGTGGCACCCCATGCCGTATCCTGGGGGTCACCTCACAGCCTTGCAGAACCTTGGGCAGCCCTGTTCTTCATCCCTCCTTCAGCTTACAGCACAGCTCGGACTGAAGTTTACCCCATCAACTGGGCCAACCCGGAGTTGCGAACCCACACTCACTCCCCAACCACACACAGAGCCTCCCCAACATCGCCCATCAACATCAGTCATCAACCAGCTCCGTAGAGATAAAATCGACATTACACTTTGACAAACATTTCGTTTCTGCCTCGTCTAATACAGCGTTACACTAATCTAGTGTGTGTAAACTGTCGACACAAAATACATGTGTCCCCTGCCTACCCTTACCTTTAGAATGGTGTGCCTATTGAGCCGGTCTCGGCATCTGTATATACAGTCCCTCCCCTCCACCCCTACAGGCAACCAAACCTCCCCGATGCCACATCTAGAAACACAAAACAAACAGAAGCACACACATGCACGAGATACTCACAGAAATACACGCACGCACACCCAAAAATCTCAACACACACAGACACACACACAAGTACACGCCTCCACACACTATGTACACAACGAGGCAGGGCTGGTGTTGGCAAGGTGGATTTAATGCCATAATTTCCCTTACCGTCCCATGAATGCTTGTGTATAATGGCTCGCGAAGCGGTACTTCTCTGGCAACCTTTCGAGGAGAGTACACCTTTGTCAGGAACCCTACAAAAGCCAGCTACTAAACAGTCCCGTGTTTTGTTGAGGGGGGGAGCGGAGGCGGAGGACGACTGGCAGCTGTAACTCACTCACCCAGACCCGACGGCCTTACACGCTACGCCACCTGATTTAATAACGTAATTTTCACCACGGCAGAGAAGGATGACTACGGTGCATGCACTCCCGAGGGCCGAGTGTGTGCTGGGGTTGATTCGTGGCGCCCTGTTGCCTCGGGCAAAGGCCCTCCCGAAGACCAAGGTGTGAAGAGTGATCCGTGACTACACCTCGGGCAGGCCCTCCCGATGTCTGGTGCAAAGAAGAGGAGCCGTGGCCGCCTTCGGGGCAAGCCGTTCCGGCATCAAGAGGTGTTGGGGAGAAGAGACATGGCCGCCTCGGGCAGGTAGACTGTCATTATCCCCATACAATTTTCCATGCTAAATCTCAGCCTTCATAATCGTCCAGTAATTACTGTTTGCCTACGATACTATAGGAACCACACACACACACACACACACACACACGCACACACACACACGTGGAGGGGCGCCCCACGAGTGTAAAACTCCCTCCCCATACAACACAGATAATTATATACACACTCCCTTTACTAAACAAACAGGTCGTTTCATGGGGTCCCAGGAGGATAGAACTCCTCCCCGCACAATACAAATAGATAACTATATACAAAAGAAAATAAAGTACGCTAATAGTATGAGTGGTGGATGAACGTAATAAAATGACTGAAGACACTGCCAATACAGGCATCATACAGAACTGGAAGAAGTTAGAAGACAGGGAATATTCGAGAGATGGGGCCCCACGAGAGTAAAACTTCCCCCACGTACAGTACAGAGTAGTAATTACACACACAATGCCAAGGTCTTGAGGGAAGTGAAAAGCCCCAACTTACAACGCGACCAACTTCAAAGTTGGTCTCATATATGACTGATGAAATTCAACCTCAACAAATTGTAAGGTAAAGAAGATGGGACACAGAAGAAGAAAGCCCCAATATACTAAATACTGTCGAGCGGTACACGAGCTGCAGGCTGTTCAAATCCTACAATAGGGGCAAAACTTGAGTACGCTTCTGAGGTCTGTTCAACCGCATTTGAAGAAGCACAATGAACTCGTGGAGAAGATCCAAAGAAGGGCAACAAAAGTGGCAACAGTACAGGGACGAGCACAGATTAAATGTCAAAGCGTAAATTATGATCTGCGTCTCCAGTCAGCACTTAAAACAGTGGCATTAATTTGTTTTCAGTCGTTCCTCGTAGTTTTGATTTTTGACAAGCGGGCTTTTGGTCATCTTTGTAACTCGACAATGTCGACTGGCTTAAAGAGTTATGCAAACACACAATAGTATTCTGGTCTGGAGAGTTTAAGTGTTCTTTACAGTGTTATAAACGGCTGAGCTTCACTCTTTATCATGGTTCGCAAAATCCAGCCTACCATTTAAAAAAGTAAAGGCTCTGTCGTGCTCGCTGTGTACCATGGCGTTGTTGTAAACCGTATGACTTTTATTCCAGCACCTCCCCCGTCAGGAGGGAGTCGAAACTTATCTACGTTAAACTGCACGTCATTTTTCAGCAGCTTACGGAAAGACCTGGTGAATGCCTCATTCTGGTATGATTATGCAAATGCTGATATGAAATGGTGGCGTGTCAGGAATGAACAATGAAAAATAATAAAATCTCTAGCAGTGTCCTTAAACAGGATGACCTCAGAGTATGTGACCTACCACAGTGCAACTTCAAAGGACGGTTCAAAACAATGTGGCCCGAACAAGTGACCTGGCCAAGCGTATGTCCATGTGTGACCTGACACAACGTAACCCAAAAAACAACGTTACCTTAATCAATTGAGCACGACGGTGTGACCCGTGGCTACAGCGACCTGACCAGGTCACCGTCGCGATCCAGATAATGCGCCAAGACGCAATTACCTCCATGTGACCAAGCCCAGGGTCACCCGGGACAATGACCAGAGGCAATGTGACTCGAGCGGTGACCTAAAAGTCATGACCACCGAAGGCACTTTGTGACCTAACACTACCCCAATCTAAGCGAGCGAATAAGAGGTGACCTGAGATAAGAGGTGACCTGAAATAAGAAATGAGCGACCTTACGGAATGACTTGAAACAATCTGACATGAAATAGTGTGACCAGAAACAATCACCGGACTTGGCCATTTACGAGCCGCCCGGACTCCCCCCCAACTTGATTGCTTGACCTCTGACAAATGATTTCCCCTCCTGTTCTGTTCCCTGGACTGACCATCATTTTTCTCTCCATTATATATACCTCGCTTTTACTCATTCTTTATTCTCTCTCTCTCTCTTGGGGTGAGCCATACGCGCCAGCCTCGACATTCCGGCAAGATTTCATCGTAGGCAATCGTATACAGGTAGATAGGCAGATATTCCTTGGGTCGAGATGTGTAATACGAGAAACCTCGACCTTCACAATCGGTACACTCCTAGAGGTACGCGTATGGTCCCCATTATCTGTCACTTTCTTCGTGCAAATACACCGGCAGTATACTGCATATTCAGCCCAGAGACAAAACGCTGACGATACCAGCAATGAATCCACAGGCTCGCACCTAACCTTACGAATTATGAAACGGTCACAAATGCGAGTCCTGATGTCCTAACCTCTGACCCAATTAAGACGGGATGCTATACACCACGGTAGGTGGAAGCTCAGGGACAGGTCAAGTAAAAGATCTTTAAAAAAAACTAATAAAATATTGTTCCAATAAGCCGCTCAGCTGCCCCACTTTATTTAAACATCATGGACACAACATAGAGAAGAATGTCTTTTCTATCCAGCGTCAACAAAATTCGATGACTGTTAGGTAGAACTTGTGTCGGTAGTCCACTCAACACCCCCTTTAAGTGCCAGACTAACACTTCCAGTGAGGTCTGAAAGAGTCAGACGCACGGGGTGACGGTCTCCACGCGTAATATTGCGTAACGAAAGTAAATGACTGACTTCTCCCCCCCAAGAATTCTTTTTCTCCCACCCATTCTTCAGATTTTTTTTCCTCTTCCACTGGAGGCTCCAGTCACGGGCTAAAGTCCACATCAAGGCCGGGCCTTAATTGGAATATAGAGAGGTTAATGAAAGGGAAAAATAAAAGAGACAGGGGAAAGTACTTACGAATTTTGGAGGGAGTGAAAAAAAACCTGTCTTTTTAAGTACACATCCTCCTCCAACTGATCACTGGACCTACAAATGATCAGAACACGTCAACATATCCTTGTAGATCTATCTTTCATTCTACTTACATTATTTGATCAATCTCAATCCTCCCTAACTTTTTTAATCTGATAACTTTACACATTCCTGTATCCTATATCTTTATCTAATTTCCCCTCCAACTATTCCTATCGTTATTTACTCTCTGTGACTCCTTCCCTTCTTCGGTATATCTCATTCCCTGCTTTATCCACGACATCCCAGGTCTCCCTTCGTATCCTTCATCCTAGCCTTAATCTTTCCCCTTTCCTTCTCGTTTCCTCTGCTTCTACTGCTTAATGCCTCCTTTCCCCCTCTCCCTCTGAACTGCACTTCTCTTCTGTTCAAATTCCTTTTTTTTACACGTTCCTCTTCACTCCCTTCTCCCTTCACTCACTTCCCCTACCTCCCTCAGCGTCCTCCTCCTCCTCCTCCTTCATCTCTGCCTACTTCACTTTCCTCGTTCCCTCGCGACCTCTTGCTCCTATTCTCCTTCCTCTTACTCCTTCCGTCCCGTCACTGGCTTCTCCTCCCTCTCTACAGATCTTCTTCCTGCCAGTCCTCAACACCTCCTTCTTCGTCTTAGTCCTTCCTTCCCTTCACTCACGTACGCTTTCTTCTCTCCCTCTAAATCCCTCTCCATCCTTACTGCTATCCCTGAACCACCTCCTCCCTTTCTCTTGCTCCTGACCACTCGGCCCTCCCTGGCCATCCAGCCCTCCCTATCCATCCGGCCCTCCCTCACGCTCACCCGTCAATCCGAAACGGCGGCGTACGGCACCAAGAGGAAGGAAGGCTCCCCGATGGGAGACAAACTTGGTCCAACTCTCGCGCGGAAGAGCCGGAACTTGCCAAGTAATATCTGTCAACTGGCCACACGCCGCCGCAAGACTTTGCCCCGTGCCTCTCCCCCTAACTTGCTCCAGTAGCCTGAGGGGGGGAAAAATTTGGCCACGTCGAGAGAGAGAGAGAGAGAGAGAGAGAGAGAGAGAGAGAGAGAGAGATCCCTAGCCGGTGAAGCGCGACGGTGTCAGCAGTTGCTGCAACTGCTGACACCAGCTGTGCCGTGGGTGCCCCAGGGCTGCTGGGGTGGTAGCCCGACGGAGGTGTCACATGATTTAGCAGGAGACGCGTGAGCCCATCTGGCACCAGCCAACTGGCTGCTCGGGCCAAAGCAACGGGGTACGGATGATCCAGGCTGAACAGCTGTGTCCGGATGACTTGAATATGAAACAGGTGCAATAAAGATGTCTTTGACGAGTAAGGATCTGCGCAGGTGTGAACTCCAGTGGTAACAGGGGTAACAGGTGTTCCTGCCTCGATGATACCAGTATGGTGGTACTCCAGGAGGGGAGCAGTTAACAGGTGTTCTGGAAGGGGAGCAGCTTTGTGCAGGTGGCCTGGGCTGGTAGTAGTTATAACGCGGGTGCCCTGGGCAGGTAGTAACTATATGCAGTATCCCGGGAGGGACAGCAACTATATACGCGTGTCTTGTTAGGAGGATAACAATATACGGATGTCCCGGAACGGGTGTTTTGGGAGGGCAACAGCTAATACCGATGTAGTCTAGGCAGACAACGTCCTCATCCTGCGTGTCGCAGATAGGATGAGTCTACAGACAAGTGTCTTGCGTGTGTGGTGGGTGGCTGTTATAAAAATACGTCCCGGGCGAGTCATTTGTTTCCTGCGGACAGAAAATACGACCAAACTTACCAAGCCTTCCGGAACCGCGGCTTTATGGTGGGACACAACCTGCTTAGGTTCATGTAAGTCTGGTGAGATCTGCCTTGACTTTGTTCTACTCATGTAAATTAATACACACACATCTTGAGCTGTGTCGTGTCCTCTTTCGTCTTGAAGACAAACAAGCGAGGGAGGAGGACGAGGAGGAGGAAAGACAGGGGTGTTGTGGGCTGATGGCCTCTGCTAGTGGCCCACACTACTCTTCCCAGGACATCCTTTGTGCGGCTGCAACACGAGTGTAATCACTCACCCCACTACAAGACCTGACGACACATCCCAGTTGGAGAGCAACTCTTGCTGTCATGTCTGCTTAAATGAGTCTGTTAAGATTTTTGGTCTAGTGGTATTGTACCGGTCGACAGACAGTCACTGTCTACGAAAATGTATAGTAAGAGGTCCCTCTTGCTGGACGCCACAGCACTTGTTCACTAATGGCGAGTCTGCCGGTCTAGATCCGAGGCCATCACGTTGCAGGGACCAATCTGTTTAGCCACACTTTCACGCATTTTCTTTTTCTTCGCCACACTCTCAAGGAAGTGATCAGTCACTTCCTTTTCAAACACTGTGGAAGAGGGAGGCGGCTGAGGGGAAGCCACAGGTGAGGCAGGAAACATGACGGTGAGAGGGGAACACAACGGAGTGAGGGAGAGGCAGGCGAGACAGAATGAGAGATGAGACGGCTGGGTCGGACAAGACATGACAGTGATACCGATCTGAGAGGGGGAACCAGATTTAGGGGCGAGCCAGGACGAGGGGCCGCGGCTACTGCGGATAGGGTTCCTCTGGGATTAGGTCAAAGGGGGCGCTCTCCGGCTTGAGTTCTCTGGGATGTAGTTTAATGTGTGAAACCTAACTGTGTCTGGGGCCGGTGGCGGTCAGGAGGCTGGCGCTATGGAAGACATACAGCCTTGCTTTAATAAAAAAAAAGAACAGTTAATTCATCCACAAAGTCACCATATCTGAAGAGTAAAGGGACCGACACATGTCACTAAGACAGTTACACACACACACACACACACACACACACACACACACACACACAACACACACACACGCACACACAAAATGGTAGGTACGGGACTGTTCTTTTATATCTGTCTGTAAGAGCTTTGATTGGAACAAGTCGATCGTGGTAACGAAGGGCGGTCCG
>JAYMFT010216963.1:0-11417 GCA_038088735.1 Panulirus argus
TATATATATATATATATATATATATATATATATATATATATATATATATATATATATATATATATATTGTTAATTGGTATTACTGTTGCATTATGTTTTCAAGTGTCTCGGAAATAAGTGTGTTTGATAACATCACAGGCATGTGTTGCGATTGAAACATTTACCACATCGAGGATAGTGAAACTTCGTCTTATAGTTTTGTTTTTTATTATAAATATAAACGACATTTATTTATTCCGACATTGTCCGGTGGTTTCCAGCTTCGATAAACCCCAGAACCACGACAGACCACACAGCCACCAAGGTCTCCAGCCACTGGATTACCACCAACACCACCAAGTCCTGTAGAGAATTTCACATCTAGATATTTGTATACGTATATACAATTTAATCTCAGTAGTTTTGAGAAAATATATATATGTATTAATTCGTAATCATGTTCTTTTGGTTATATAAATTCGATAAGGGTTCAGTTGGTGTGCAGTGCCCTACATCCTTTTATAAATATTTCTTGCCAGTTGAAGATACTGATAAGACAATATGAGAAAACGTAGGAGAGTATAAATATTTTTTTTTCATGTTATATCTAGACATATATCTCACCTGGAGGGAAGATAGAAGGGAAATAGTTATAATGAGTTTTTGGAAATGTGGGAAGACTTTGCTCGCGTCGTCACATCATACATATATAACGAAAGGATACATATGACTCAGCTGTGAATATGTATGCAAACGATCCATTCATATTGAGGAAAGAATGTAATGAAAACAGTTTACAACACATTGTATAATCCTGTCTTTTTTTTTCGGGTGTCATTGTTGTGACTCCTCCTTCCCCATTGACAGGAAGGATCAGACTACACAACGCTACGGATACAAAACGTTTTCCACCTATAGCATGAGGTAATTCGACTGAGATTCTCAAATCCCCGTATAGATATCACAAACTTATATTGTACACTTACACATGGTGTAAAACGCGGACATGAATTCTGGAGGGGGGGGGGGAATGTAATGAGAAGGGAGACCAAATATATATATATAAACACAGGTAGTAATTGGAGGTGACCAAATCATTTCCTCGGCAGGAGGTATGAAATTGGTCGACAAATCCCGCCAAACACGTTCACTGGCAAAACACATTCAGTCAGTTCCAGCAGCTATGTACAACTGCCTCAAACATTGTCTCTGAGTTCTTTCATTTTGCACGGCAAAAGACTGACTACTTTTTACTTATATAATCGACTTCGTTTTCACAGTTTTCCCGACACCAAAAAACAAATGATATTGTACCATCTTAAGTACGTTGTTTATGTTCTCTATCTATACCAAGTGAATATTACAGATTACACAACCACAAGATCATCATCTCTCTTTTCACTCACTAACCAGACCGATAGCAGATATCTTCATATGAGCGGGTTTACCTAAAGTGTCCTTATTCAGGTCCAGTGTCGTCATAACCATAGAAAATGTACCAGACGCTGCCACTCAGGTACCCAAGAACCTGATTTTCGACTTCCTCCTCCTTGCTGAACGTGTGGTCGGGCACTGACAACAACCTGATACGGATATAGGACGTCCTCGAAAGAGTCATTATATATGCAGTGAGATCGTGTACGGTCTTGGAATTATGTTGAACATCTGAAGAAGAAGATTGTAGACGGGTTGCCGTCGATTGGTGGTTAATACCTGACAGTCATATAATGACCCAGGCAGATTAAGTTAGGTCTCAATCACCAAAATTAACCAACCAACCCTCAACGCTTCGAGGCCAGTCAGAAATGATAGATGGGACAGCCAGTCGTTCGCCTTTGGCACTTGACCTGCAGTAACTTTAGCGTGGAGATGGGACCGGTCGTCTTGCTCTATAGAAGCCTCCTAACGTAAACAAGGGATGACCCTAACGCGCCTCACTGGATGACACAAGACACTTCCCTTCGGGGCTTCTTCTCCGAGAAGGTGTCGAAGCCGGTGAGGTGGAGGCTGGTCTTAGCCCGGAGGATGAGCAAATCGGTGCGGATCGAGGGCCTGCGGACGTTAGGCGCCACCATGCCGTAGGCTTCGCTGAGCCTCCTGCGGATGGATAGACTGGAGAGACCCCGGTGCCGAGTCCCGCTGCTGCTACTGCTGCTGCTTCCGCCGTCCTGCCTGCAGGAGACGTAATGGATGACTCGTTAGACACATAATCACACCTTACTAGAAGGAAATAAATGTTATTTTATTTAATCATAATAATTCCAGGATCCATTTCTTTGAAAGAGTCCCGGTGTTATTCAAAGACCTTTTCTAAAGGCTCCTGCAGCCCTAGGCTGCGCTGCCTTCAGCAGCAAGGGAATGTAGCTACCATCACCACCACAGCCACCAACATACCAAGCGCTCCTCCATTCTTCCCCAGATATAGTTAACACCCTGTACAGGCACTTTCAGATGAGTCCACCTCTAACCTCCCTGACTCCCTCCCTCCCTCCACCTAGCGCGTGACGCAAGCAAAGGACACACACACACCCACCCACCATGGGTCCTTGACGCACGAGCAAACAGACTCTCACTCACTAAAATAACCACTCGGGGCAGGAGGGCGCTTTCCTGGTGTTATTTCTGCTTTGGACATCACGGTCATGAAGCGACGAATGTGTTTCAAGTACACAAAGTAAAATTAGAATCCATTATGGCATGTGGGATGGGATAGTCTTAAGTTACAAGATATAAAATATCAGGTACGTTGAGTATTAGGTGTTTGATATAAGGCACTTGAGCTGTCAAGGTTAAGTAAATATGGGATTAGTTCTAAGGTATAAAGGCATTAAACGTCAGTTTGTATGTAGATATAAAGGTACATATGTGGTGTATGGAGTAATGTATGAGGTTGGGAATACAAGGGATGAGGTATAAGTAGGGAGAAAGTGGGGGATATGAGGTCTCTATATCTGATTGCGTGGGGATCTCGTCTCCCTAATCTTGGAGGGTTTGCTTCCAATCGTTTTAGGAGATACACACGGGCCTCCTTGATGTAGAGCCAACAGCGTTACTGACCACGGATCAGCACGGGCCAGCCCTGGGTCGGACCCGCATACGTCCGTTATCATGGGCGTGACAATCGGCCCACACCCAACCCAGGCATTCATCCTCCCCATAAGACGTCACACGTGCTGGAGAGGGTCGTCACACACACACACCCCTTGGACCAAATACAGCGATCATGCAACAATTACCAATCACCTGGGCCGAGCCAACAGAAAAGTCAAACTATCATTTAGAACGAGAGCCTCTCGTGACGTCAGCCCATCCTCCGACCATTAGACTGTTGATGAGGGTAGTTTACATCGCATTAGCTGGTGCCCTTAATGACCGCAAAGAGAGGGAGAAAGAGAGAGAGAGAGAGAGAGAGAGAGAGAGAGAGAGATTGTACCCTTGGCAAGGCTAGCGCGTAGAGCTCACCGCTAATCAATCTCGCTTGTGCTTTTATGCTACTGTCTTCCCTCCGACGCCACACTACCTCTGTGGGCGTGAGGTCTTGGTTCGATCGACCTCGTTGCCTCACTTGAAACATCCGTCTCCTTTCCTTCCTAAAATTTCGCTTTTTACACGTGGGTGATTCCTTATCTCGCCAGGTAAAACAGTGGACACACCCTCTCTCTATCGTTGTCGCAGAGAGAGAGAGAGAGAAAGAGAGAAGAAAGAAAGAAGAAAGCTGGAGAAGTGGGTGACTGAATGAATAAGTCAAACAAATGAATAAGTGAGTGAGTGAGGCTAAGCGTTATGCAGGCACAAAAAAGAAAAAATGCTTTGAAGCATCCAAAGCAAACTGGAGCGTGAGTGCTTTCCGCCGTGTCACACAAGCAAAGTCTTGGCGTTTTTCTTTCATTAAAAATCCCGAATTTAAAGAAAAGAAAAATTCTAATTTCTTGTCAGCGTCCGAGCGTATCGTTATCTGGAGTTTTCACCGTTGACCTAAAATTTTCCGAGTTTAACTTTGCAGTGCCGATATTAAGGGACAGTGCAGATCATTAAAGATTTAAAGTAGTCTCTCTCGCTGCATTGCAGGTTGGATATCAGCAGTAGGATTTCATATAAGTCCTAAAGACATTATACAAAACGTTCCATTGCAGGCTAGTTAGCATTGACCACTTTGTAGTTTCCTGTAGCATATCAAGTACTGGGGTATGGGCCACATTCATAGTGAGAGTGTGAGTCGTTTAGAATTGTCTTTTCAACTCCTGAAGTAGTTTTAAAGAATTTTTTTACGGCTGCTAGATATAGCTTAAAGCTGAAGTCCTTAATAAACCCCCCTCCCCCCTCTACCTGTCAATAGATAAGCGTTTAGCGTAAACAACCAATACTGGAAAAATACTCTCTCTCTCTCTCTCTCTCTCTCTCTCTCTCTCTCTTTTCCTCCCCCTTCCATGGGAGAGAGCGTGCCACATACATACTCTCCCTCCATCCCTCCCTCTGTCCACCCGCCTATCCCTCCCTCCCACTGCGTCCTTGTCCCTTAACTCCTCACTATCCTTCCCTGCCTATCCCCTATCGTAGCGGCATTAATGAGGGAAACCTGCCGCAGGCCGCATGCATTTCAGTTGAGACAAAAGGTCGGCTTGAAGAAGCCAAGACTACGGAGCTCTCGTCCACTCATAGCGGGGTAAGTCTCAGTGGATCACCTGTGTTGTGTATCAGTCATTTCTCGTAGGTAAGGTCTTATTCTTACTTCAGTCTTATTAATCATTTGTTACCCTTATGGGTATGTCAGCCCATAGACTAGTATCCGGTGTCAGTTTGTTGATCGTTGTGGTTTACGACCGGTGACGGATATTTGAATACCTAGATTAGTCCTAGTTTGATACAGTATTTTAGATTCAGTTGTTAGTTTCTATTACGAAAACCCTTGAAGCCTCGTATTTTCCGTTTTCTTGTGGTTTTACCTGCATATATATATTCAAAGGAGATATATGATAATCGTGGCAAAGTGTTAAATAAACTGGCACTTGACTTGCAATTTCATGAATAAAATTAGTATATATTACATTTTCCCCGTAACGTAGATCACGAGGGAGTCCTCAGTACTAGGAAGTTTATCTCAAACCTTTACCAAAGACGTTATCATTGTCATAATTTGTGAAGTACTTCAGGTATTATACAGATCTTGACCTTTTTTTTTTCTCACACTGATGTTTATGTAATATTGTGTAGTGAAATTAAGTGATCGTTCGGTATAATAAATTTTTAAAAAAGCTTACAAATCCGGGAATCTCGCCTTCTGTTACAGCCATCTGTGTTTTTGATTTACTGGCAGATACGCAACCTTTTCTTATCATTCATTCCGTTTATTGACAGCGACGCCCTCTTTATTTATTTATCCTTCTAGAACAGGGTTATTGGAGTGTCTCAAATTTTACCTCTGCTTCATATAAATCCGAAGATGCACTTAAACTTACGAGAAATCGTAGCATTGCTTTCCGTAAGGGGGAAAAAATATTGAAAACCTTTAATTTCAATTCTAGAAGTTCCAATCTCACTGAGTGCAATCAATTTAAGGAGAATTCTCGAGAGCAATTTCAATCAGCTAAATCATACTTTAAATACTACAACCCTTCATTTTATGTTCCATACTTTTATCTTTACGTATATCCATTATCATTCTGTCATGGCCGACATCTCTGTGAGGACGTGTGTAAATAACACAGTATGTCGTACCAAGGGCTCCTGACGCCGCCGCTGGCGGATGTTGTTATTTGACTCTTGCTGTTCGAGAAATAAAGTTGTTTCCTAGTTCTCACGGCAGGCATCGTCAACCTAGAGCTCTCTCTCTCTCTCTCTCTCTCTCTCTCTCTCTCTCTCTCTCTCTCTCTCTCTCCAAAAAAAATTAAACTGAAAAGAAGTCAGTGATAACAAAACTTTTTTTTTTTTAACTCAAATGAAACAGTCTACCGTAGTTGACTTTATGCACGTAAATACGTCATAATCATCTCTACAGAAAATCTGCAGTCGGTTTTTATTACAGGAAAGCCAGTCAACACATCCACAACTCAGATACATAAGAAGACTTCTATGAAACTTATTTCCTTGGCAGAAATTCTCTCCAACTTATTTGGAGGAAAAAAAAAAGAAAAAGAGAGAAAGTAAGAAACACTCCGACAACCCAATTTCTATCAACAGTTATAGAAACTGATACAACTAAAGGCCAAATACTCGTATCCAACCAACTTGACACTGGAGTACCCAGGCTAGACCCTCAGGACCTATGGCTTTCCTCCTCCTCCCCCTTCTCTTTTATTGCCCTCCCTCCCTCACTGCTCCTCTCGAGAACCCTCCAACGAACCTCTCCCATATTCTTCAACACCCAAAAACTCGTCCCTCCAGTAAACCCGTCTTTCCAGTAATCCCGTCTTCCCTCCAGTAAACCCGTCCCCCAAGTAAACCAGTCCCTCCAGTAAACCCGTCCTTCCAGTAAACTCGTCTCTCCAGTAAGCCCGTCCCTCCAGTCAACCCGTCCTCCCTCCAGTAAATTTGTCCCTCTAGTAAACCCGTCCTTCCAGTAAACCCGTCCCTCCAGTAAACCCATCCCACCAGTCAATACTCAACAAAGATATTCATAACCATCACAAACATCGACTCGACATATGATACCCCTATTCAAGACAGAAGGAGCCTTACTGAGGACGCTAAATACCTATTCCTCAGTTGCCCTTCGCCCTCGGACGTGCCTACTAGCCTCCTGTGGGAGCTCCAGCGGAAGGGGTTCCTGTGGCAGGAAGGTGAGATGTCCAGCCACCTGGACCTGGATCAATACATGATTGATAGGCAATATGGCATCCCTCCCGTTCCTCCTGCCCAAGGGTCTATTGCGATCCTGGTTTTCTCTTCCGCTCTCCTAACTTTCTGTTGATCCTCGCACTGCTAAGAAACCCCTGATACTAGGCTTCCTCCCGGCCAAAGTCCTCCACAACTCGTCGAAGTTGTCCCTCCCCTAGATGGCACTGATAACAACCCTCCAACAAACTAAGTCTCAAAGTCTTCAGCTCCCCAGATACTCCTCTTTCCAGGCAACAGCGGAGAAAGATAAATCATAGGTCTTATCTACAGCTACCTGGATCCATACATAGTAGTTCAGTCTTACTCATAACCATCGTTCTGTACATTATTAGCCTCAGTATCACCACAGTGATCAGTCTTCACAGACAGTGTCCACAGGCCAAAAGATGTATTCAATCCATGAGTTCGGTTCCACTTCATTTCCATGGTTGTTATTTCTCCTTGTCTATAGCGTGGATTCATTCATCTCGATGGTGTTAGCTCCCTCATATATCCAGTTTCAGTTTTCCTAACCCCGTGGTTAAATATCCTTCTCTTTTCTTCTCTCACTGCCTCTACTTTTTTAAGTATATTTATCCATCCGTACATTTCAAAATTTTCCGTCTCTATTGCTTCAATGATCCCATGTCTACAGGTTTCGGTTCTACCAATTCTCTAGTGGCAGTTTCTGCCCATCTCTCTCTGGTCTCTGTCACCGATCTTTCTCGTTCTAAATTCCCACATCTCCCTAGTTTCATCACCTGCTCCACCTCCTTCCTTTGTTTGAGTCCCTGCTTCCATATGCCTAGTTTCAGTCCTTGTCCCCACCTCCCTAATTTCAGTCGCTGCCCCGTATGCCTAGTTTCAATCCCTGTCTCCACCTCCCTAGTTTCAGTCACTGCCCCATCCTTCCTAGTTTCAGTCGTTGCCCCTCTATAGTTTCAGTCACTGCCCCATCCCTCTTGGTTTCAATTCCTCCTTCATCTCCCTCCCCCCACACACACCTCCCTAGTTTCAGTTCATCCCGCTATGCCTCCCTCCCTCCCTTCCTCCCTCACTCCCTCTCCTGCAGTCTCTCCCTCACTCCCCAACAACCACACGCCACAGGGTAATCCCCACTACTCACGAGTATTGCCCCGGACAGATGCGCTTGTGCAGTGCCGGGGACATCTCCATGGGCAGGTTGGCCAGCACGAAGAGCTCGTAGAAGAGCTTGTCGACGTTGTTGTCCTTCTTCGCTGAGGTCTCCACGTAGGTGCAGCAGCTCAGTGATGACACGAACTTCTGCACCTCCTCTAGCGCCACGCCCCTGTGGGTGAGAAAGGGAGAAAGAGAGGGTGAGCGTAAGAGAAGGAGAGAGAGAGAGTGAATTTATGAGTGAGAGGGAATATGAGAGTGAATGTTTTACACTCGTGTTGCCCCGTCTCTCAACCTTATATATATATATATATATATATATATACCGTGTCTTTACTTCTGTGTATGTAATCACTCGCACACACACACATACACACACACACACACACACACACACACACACACACAGCCAAAGCCAGGTAAACATTCGTCGACCAGCCCCAAGGGAAGGATGAACATCTGGGTCGGCTGCGGGTCGATTGTGGCCACGCCCAGGATTCGAACCCTTGCGGATTCGACCCCCCTTGGCTGTCAAGAACAAACTGCACCCCAGAGATCAATCCAACTCTCGACCAGGATTCAGGAAAATCCGGAAACGAAATTTAGAAAAACAAACTTTCCTCAACTCAGATGACGGTAAACAGTTGCAAGGCCAGCCAGTCAATCTCAAATGAAAAAAAAAAAAAAAAAAGCGCAAACGCACCAGTGTTTTGCTTTCCCGAAGCAACCCACTCATTCAGAGATAATCGCTTGGTAACCTCTAAATGGCATGCGGGGAAAAGGAGACAAAACCAACGAGAGCATACCGTGACTAGGCTTTGTGCCGTGGAAAACATTACTTGGACAAACAGCGGTAATGCGACCCTGAATTAATTTACGTTATTCTTTTGTTTGTCGGAAGCAAAGGAGAGTAATTCTGATATATCTTCATTTTATTGTCTGTTGTACAAGATGGAAGTGAGGTTTAGGAACACTAATTTTCTTCCTGGGATTAGGGGAGAGACGTGAGGTTTATCTTTATATAATGATGAGTTTCAGTGAAGCAGAGAGCCCGTGGAGTCCAGTATGTTGGTCCTAGGTGCAATATGTTGGTGTTAGGTGCAGTGTGTTGAAGGTGGGTTTATCATGTTGGAGCTGGGTGCAGTATGTTGGTGCTACTTCAGTATGTTGGTTCTACATACTGTATTATAGGCGACAGGTACATTCAGTATGTCGGTTTTGGGTAATTTATGTTAAGGCCGGGTACAGTATTTAGGAGCCAGGTACAATATATTACGAGCAAGGTGCAATATGATAGGGCCAGGGTACAGTTTGCTGGGGCCTGCATAAGGTATGTTAGGGCTAGGGTACAGTACGTTAGGGCAAGGGTACAGCACGTTAGGGCCAGGGTACAGCACCTTAGGGCCAGGGTACAGCACCTTAGGGCCAGGGTACAGCACTTTAGGGCCAGGGTACAGCACCTTAGAGCCAGGTTACAGCACGTTAGGGCCAGGGTACATTCTCCGGGGACTCACCGCTGCTCTCGGTCGCACTTGTTGCCGGCGATCACCATGGGTACCCTTGCGGCCGCCCGCTTCTTGCGGCTGCCGGTCGAGTTCGCGGTCGCCGACTGCTTCGTCTCGAGGATCTGCTCCCGGAGCCGCAGGACCTCGTTCCACGAGTCTCTCGAGTCCCACGAGAAGACGAGGACAAAAAGATCGCCTGCCAAGGACACACAGAGAAAGAGAGAGAAGTCAGTATGGATTCAGAACAATGATGGACGATTTGAGGAATGACGAGGTTATCTGCTGGAGGACAGTTCATAGGAAGGATAGATGACAAAAGACCTAAAGTTCTGTGACACGGTTATCTGCCGGAGGAAAGTGCATGAGACAGACAGATAACAAGAATTCTGATGGTCTGTGACGAGGTTATCTGTAGGCGGACAAGTACAAGGAAAGGACAGATAACAGAAGACCTAGTGATCTATGACGAGGTAACCTACTTGGGTACAGTAGTAATATCCTCAATTCCTAATCTATATAGATGGAGAGAGGATAGTAAAGCATGTAACGGGATGATGGAAACAGATTGTGAGTTATAATGAAGGAAAGACACGAAGCAGGGAGGAGGGCCATTGCTTTGTCGTACCAGAAAAGGTGCGGCAGAATGTTGAAAACTGTAGCTACAAATACAACAGTCCTAAACACTTTATGAAGGCATGAAGAAGTAAAAAGAACTGCTCCCAAGCTCCAAGAAAAAGTGGAGGGACAAAAACATAAACGTCCTTACAACTTTAAGACCTAAGAAAGAGTCTAATGGCTACTTTATATTCTCGTGTCGAGGGCCCCAGTTAGGCCTTGAGAATAGCAAAATAAAAAGACTGAAGAAATTGAGAAAAAAGCGTGACTTTCCCTCCTCTCCGCTCTCTCCTGCTCCACTTTTAGTGAAGCAAAGAAACGGTGTAGGAAAATAAGAGCGGAGAATGGAGGGTGTGGACCAGAGAGGGTGAGAACGAGTATAAAGACAAGTCGTAAAATTTTCAACCCTATCCCTCTGTCTCCCTCTCTCATCATGAACCGCTTTGAAGTTCCTGATTCACAGTGAGAGAATGGAGAGGGCGGGCGGAGGAGGAGGAGGAGGATGAAAGGCGTGAAGACAGAAAGTGAAAGAAGGGAGGATAGGTGGATGGTGCACGTAGAGAGAGGTTTTTCTTGTAAGGTCATTCACCATGTCCTCATCATCTACTACCTCCACACTAAAATCAGTGTCTCTGGTCTCTTCTACTGTCTGAAAACACACAAGTAAAGGCCCGAATGACCTGTTGCTGTTGGCCTTCCTGTGCGTCCCCTTTGTACCAGCAGCACTCACCTGTGAGGAAGGAAAGACGACGCATAGCGGGGAAAGGATGGTTCCCTGACGTGTCGAGGATGTCCAACTGGTACACGTCTCCCCGGATCTTGTATAGTTTACGGTGGAAGTCTTCGATGGTCGGGGTGTATGTGTCTTCAAACTTATTATTGAGGAACCTGTGCGGGAGAAACGATAGTACAGGTGTTGTTAATATAACTCTCTACTGCTGACGAAGATTTTTTTGAAGAACCTGTTGGAAAAATGAACTCATACATTTGATTTTTACCAAATTCTATTTTCTACCGTGAAGAACTAATTCGGCAAAAAGAATATTCATATAACAATGAAATGTTTCATATTTTTGGCCAGTAATCCTCTAAACGTGAGTGCATCTGTGGGACTGGTTTTTAATTTGGCTTTACATATTACTTTACAATACGCCTCGTCATATATATATATATATATATATATATATATATATATATATATATATATATATATATATATATATATCACCAAAGAATACATGATAGTAGCTTCTTCCTCGTGGTTACCAGCATACATACATACATATACATACATATATCGCAAGAGGTCCCATATACATATATATATATATATATATATATATATATATATATATATATATATATAGT
>JAYMFT010216974.1:0-11417 GCA_038088735.1 Panulirus argus
GGATGAACCTCAATACAATATGGGAGTGTAAAAGGAACCAGTGGGGAACAAACTTAATACAATATGGAAGTGGGTAATGAGACAGAGGGGGAAAAACCTTAATACAATATGGTAGCGTGTGAGGAATCAGTGGTGGATAAACCTAAATACAATATGGGAGTGTGTGAGGAACCAGTGGGGGTTAAACCTCAGTACAATATGGGAGTGTTTGAGGAACCACTGGGGGATAAACCTCAATACAATATGGGAGAGTGTGAGGAACCAGTGGGGTATAAACCTCAATACAATATGGGAGTTTCTCAGGATCCAGTTGGCGATAAACCTCAGTACAATATGGGAGTGTGTCAGGAACCAGAGGGGCATAAACCTCAATACAATATGGGAGTGTGTGAGGAGCCAGAGGGGGATAAACCTAAATATCACATGGGAGTGTGTGAGGAACCAGTGGGGAATAAACCTCGATACAATATGGGTGTGTATAAGGAACCAGTGGGGGATAAACCTTAATACAATATAGGAGAGTGTGAGGAACCAGTGGGGGATAAATCTCAATACAATATTAGAGTGTGTGAGGAACCAGTGGGGGAAAAACCTCAATAGAATATGAGAGTGTGTGAGAAACCAGAGGAATATAAATCGCAACACAATATGGGAGTGTGTGAGGAATGAGTGGGGTATAAACCACAATACAATATGGGAGTGTGTGAGTTACCAGTGGGGGATAAACTTCAATACAATATGGGAGTGCATGAGGTACCATTGAGGTATAAACCTCAATAAAATATAAGAGTGTGTGAGGAACCAGTGGGGTATAAACTGAATACAATATCCGAGTGTGTGAGAAACCATTGGGGGATAAGCCTTAATACAATATAGGAGCGTGTGAGAAACTAGTGAGGGATAAGCCTGAATATAATATGGGAGTGTGTGAGGAAACAGTGGGGTATAAACCTCAATACAATATGGAAGTGTGTGAGGAAACAGTGGGGGATAAAGATCATTACAATATGGGCGTGTGTGAGGAACCGGTGAGAGATATACCTCAATACAATATGGGTGTGTATGAGGAACCAGTGGGGGATAAGCCTAAAACAATATGGGAGTGTGTGAGGAACCAGTGGGGAATAGGCCTTAACACAATATGGGAGTGTGTGAGGAATCAGTTGGGGATAAACCTCAATACAATATGGGAGTGTATGTGGAACCAGTGGGGGATAAACCTAAATACACTATGGGAGTGTGTGAGGAATCAGTGGGGAATAAACCTTAACACAATATGGGAGTGTGTGAGGAACCAGTGGGGGAAAAACCTCAATACAATATGGGACTCTTTTAGGAACCAGTGGGGTATAAACTTCAATACAATATGGGAGTATGTGAGGAACCAATGGGGGATAAGCCTCAATACAATATGGAAGTGCGAGGAACCAGTGGGGTATACATCTCTATATAATATGTGAGTGTGTGGGGAACCAGTGGGGGATAAACCTGAATACGATATGGGAATGTGTGAGGAACCAGTGGGGGAGAAACCTCCGTACGATATGGGAGTGTCTGAGGAACCAGTGGGGGATAAACTTTAATACAATATGGGAACGTGTGAGGAACCAGTGGGGGATAAACCTCAATACATTATGGGAGTGTGTGAAGAACCAATGGGGGATAAACCTGAATACAATATGGGAGTGTGTGAAGAACCAGTGGGGTATTAACCTCAATACAATATGGGAATGTGTGAGGAACCATTAGGGATGAACCTTAATACAATATGGTAGTGTGTGAAAAACCAGTATAGAATAAACCTCAATGCAATATGGGAGTGTTTGAGGAACCAGTGAGGTATAAACCTCAATACAATATGTGAGTGTGTGACTAAACAGTGGGGGATAAATATCAATACAATATGGGAGTGTGTGAGGAACAAGGTGAGTATAATCCTCAATACAATATGGGAGTGTGTGAGGAACAAGATGAGTATAAACCTCAATACAATATGGGAGTGTGACGAACAAGCGGGGGATAAACCTCAATACAATATGGGAGTGTATGAGGAACCAGTGGGGTATAAACCTGAATACAATATGAGAGTGTGTGAGGAAAAGTGTGGGTTAAACGTCAATACAATATGGGTGTGTGTGAGGAACGAATGAGGTATGAACCTCAATAGAATATGGGAGTGTGTGAGGAACCAGCGGGGGATAAACTTCAATACAATATGGGAGTGTATAAGAAACCAGTGGGGAATAAACCTCAATACAATATAGAAATGTTTAATGAGACAGAGGGGATAAACCTTAATAAAATATGGTAGTGTTTGAGGAATCAGTGGTGGAAAAACCTCAATACAATATGGGAAGTTGTGAGGAACCTGTGGGGATAAACCTCAATACAATATGAGAATGTTTGAGGACCCAGTGGGGATAAATCTCAAAATTATACGGTAGTGTTTGAGGAACCAGTGTGGGATAAACTTCAATACAATATGGGTGTGTATGAGGAACCACTGGGGGATAAACATTAATACAATATGGGAATATGTGAGGAACCAGTGGGGGATAAACCTCAATACAATATGGGAGTGTATAAGAAACTAGTGGGGAATAAACGTTAATACGATATGGAAGTGTGCAATGAGACAGAGGAGGATAAACCTCAATAAAATTTGGTTGTGTTTGAGGAATCAGTGAGGAACCTGTGGGGATAAACCTCAATACAATAGGAGAGTGTGTGAGTAACTAGTGGGGGATAAACCTCAATACAATATGGGAGTGTCTGTAGAATCAGTGGTTGATAAACCTCAATACAACATGGGAGCGTGTGAGACACCAATGAGGGATAAACCTCAAAGCAATATATGAGTGTTTGAGGAACCAGTCGGGTATAAACCTCCACATTTTATGAGAGTGTCTGAGGTATTAGTTGGGGATAAACCTAAATATAATATGGGAGCGTGTGAGGAACCAATGAGGTATAAACCTCAATACAATATGAGACAGAGGGGATATACCTTAATAAAATATAGGAGTGTTTGAGGAACCAGTGGGGTATAAATCTCAATACAATATGGGAGTGTTTGAGGTACCATTGGGGGATAAACCTCAATACAATATGGAAGAGTGTGAGGGGCCAGTGGGATATAACTCTCAGTAAGGTATGGGATTTTGTGAGGAACCAGTGAGGAATAAACCTCAATACAATATGTGAGTGCTTAAGGAGCCAGTGGAGGATAAATCTTGACACAATATGGGTTATTTTAGGAAAAAGTGGGGGATAAACCTCAGTACAATATGGGAATGTGCGTGCAGCCAGGGGGGGATAAACCTCGATGCATTATTGGAGTATGTGAGGATCTAGTGGGGTATAAACCTAAATACAATATGGGAGTGTGTGAGGAACCAGTGGTGATAAATCTCAATACAATATGATAGTGTTTGAGGAACCAGTGGGGAATAAACTTCAACACAATGTGGAAGTTTGTGAGGAAAAAGTGGGGGATTAATCTCAATACAATATGGGAGTGTGGTAGGAGCTATTAAGCATAAATCTTAATACAATATGGGAGAGAGTGAGAAACCAGTTTTGAATAAACCTCAATTCAATATGGGAGTTTTTGAGGAACCAGTGGGGTATAAACTTCAATACAATATGTGACTGTGTGAGGAAACTGTGTGGGATAAACATCAATACAATATGGGAGTGTGTGAGGAGCCAGTGGAGTATAAACCTCAATACAATATGGGATTGTGTGACGAACCAGCGGGGGATAAACCTCAATACCATATGGGAGTGTGTGAGGAACCAGTTGGGGATAAACCTCAATACAATATGGGAGTGTATAAGGAACCAGTGGGGAATAAACCTCAATACAATATGGAAGTGGGTAATGAGACAGAGGGGGATAAACCTTAATACAATATGGTAGCGTGTGAGGAATGTGTTGGATAAACCTAAATACAATATGGGAGTGTGTGAGGAACCATTTGGCGTTAAACCTCAGTATAATATGGGAGTGTTTGAGGAACCATTGGGGGATAAACCTCAATACAGTATGGGAGAGTGTGAGGAACCAGTGGAGCATAATCCTCAATACAATATGGGAGGGTATGAGGAACCAGAGGGAGATAAACCTAAATATCACATGGGAGTGTGTGAGGAACCAGTGGGGAATAAACCTCAATACAATATAGGTGTGTGGAAGGAACCAGTGGGGGATAAAAGTTAATACAATATGGGAGTATGTGAGAAACCAGTGGGGGATAAACCTCAATATAATATGGGAGAGTTGGAGGTACCAGTGGGATATAAATCTCAGTACAATATGGGATTATATGATTAACCAGTGGGGAATAAACCTCTAATACAATATGGGAATGTGTAAGGAGCCAATGGGGGATAAATCTTAACACAATATGGGTGTGTGTGAGGAAAAAGTGGGGGATAAACCTCAATACAACGTGGGAGTTTGCGAGGAGCCAGGGGAGGATAAACTTCAATTGAGTATTGGAGTGTGTTAGGACCTAATGGGGTATAAACCTCAATACAATATGGGATTGTGTTAGGAACCAGTGGGGATAAATCTCAGTACAATATAGGAGAGTGTGAGGAACCAATGGGGGATAAAGCTCAATACAATATGGGAGTTTGTGAGGAAAAAGTGGGGGATTAATCTCAATACAATATGGGAGTGTGGTAGGAACCATTCAGGATTAACCTTAATACAATATGGGAGCGTGTGAGAAACCAGTTTGGGATAAACCTCATTACAATATGGGAGTGTTTGAGGAAGCAGTGGGGTATGAACCTCAATACAATCTGTGAGTGTGTGATGAAACAGTGGGGGATAGACATCAATTCTATATGGGAGTATGTGAGGAACGATTGGGGTAGAATCCTCAATACATTATGGGAGTGTGTGAGGAACCAGTGGGGGATAATCCTCAATACAATATGGGAGTGTATAAGAAACCAGTGGGGAATAAACCTCAATACAATATGGAAATGTTTAATGAGACAGAGGGGGATAAACATTAATAAAATATGGTAGTGTTTGAGGAATCAGTGATGGAAAAACCTCCTTACAATATAGGAAGTTGTGAGGAACCTGTGGGGGATAAACCTCAATACAATATGAGAGTGTGTGAGAACCCAGTGGGGATAAATCTCAAAATTCTATGGTAGTGTCTGATGAACCAGTGTGGGATAAACCTCAATACAATATAGGAGTGTATGAGGAAACACTGGGGGATAAACCTCAATACAATATGGAAATGTCTGAGGAACCAGTGGGGGATAAAGCTCAATACAATATGGGAGTGTATAAGAAACTAGTGGGGAATAAACCTCAATACAATATGGAAGTGTGTAATGAGAGAGAGGAGGATAAACCTCAATAAAATATGGTAGTGTTTGAGGAATCAGTGAGGAACCTGTGGGGATAAACCTCAATACAATAGGAGAGTGTGTGAGGAACTAGTGGGGGATAAACCTCACTACAATATGGGAGTGTCTGTTGAATCAGTGGGTGATAAACCTCAATACAACATGGGAGCGTGTGAGACACCAGTGAGGGATAAACCTCAAATCAATATATGAGTGTTTGAGGAACCAGTCGGGTATAAACCTCCACATTTTATGAGAGTGTCTGAGGAATTAGTTAGGGATAAACCTAAATATAATATGGGAGCGTTTGAGGAACCAGTGGGGTATAAACCTCAACACATTATATGAGTGTTTGAGGAACCAGTGGGGTATAAATCTCAATACAATATGGGAGTGTTTGAGGAACCATTGGGGGATAAACGTCAATACAATATGGAAGAGTGTGAGGAACCAGTGGGGTATAAATCTCAGCAAAATATGGGATTTTGTGAGGAACCAGTGGGGAATAAACCTCAATACAATATGTGAGTGCCTAAGGAGACAATGGAGGATAAATCTTAACAAAATATGGGTGTGTTTAAGGAGAAAGTGGGGGATAAACCTCAGTACAATATGGGAGTGTGCGAGCAGCCAGGGGGGATAAACCTCGATACATTATTGGAGTATGTGAGGATCTAGTGGGGTATAAACCTAAATACAATATGGAAGTGTGTGAAGAACCAGTGAGGATAAATCTCCATACAATATGATAGTGTGTGAGAAACCAGTGGGGGATAAACTTCAACACAATGTGGGAGTTTGTGAGGAAAAAGTGGGGGATTAATCTCAATACAATATGGGAGTGTGGTAGGAACTATTAAGGATAAACCTTAATACAATATGAGAGAGTGTGAGAAACCAGTTTTGAATAAACCTCAATTCAATATGGGAGTGTTTGAGGAACCAGTCGGGTATAAACCTCAATACAATATGTGACTGTGTGAGGAAACAGTGTGGGATAAACATCAATACAATATGGGAATGTGTGAGGAACCAGTGGAGTATAAACCTCAATACAATATGGGATTGTGTGACGAACCAGCGGGGGATAAACATCAATACAATATGGGAGTGTGTGAAGAACCAGTGGGGGATAAACCTCAGTACAATATGGGAGTGTATAAGGAACCAGTGGGGAATAAACCTCCATACAATATGGTAGTGGGTAATGAGACGGAGGGGGATAAACCTTAATACAATATGGTAGTGTGTGAGGAATCAGTGGTGGATAAACCTGAATACAATATGGGAGTGTGTGAGGAACCAGTAAGGTAAAAACCTCAGTACAATATGGGAGTGTTTGAGGAACCATTGGGGGATAAACCTCAATACAATATGAGAGTTTGTGAGGAACCAGTGGGGTATAAACCTCAATACAATATGGGAGTGTCTGAGGAACCAGTTGGGGATAAACCTCAGTACAATATGGGAGTGTGTGAGGAACTAGTGGGGCATAAACCTCAATCCAATATGGGAGTGTATGAGGAACCAGAGGGGGATAAACCTAAATATCACATGGGAGTGTGTGAGGAACCAGTGGGGAATAAACCTCAATACAATATGGGTGTGTGTAAGGAACCAGTGGGGGATAAACCTTAATGCAAAATGGGAGAGTGTGAGGAACCAGTGGGGGATAAATCACAATACAATATGGGAGTGTGTGAGGAACCAGTGGGGGAAAACCTCAATAGAATATGAGAGTGTGTGAGAAACGAGAAGAATATGAACCTCAACACAATATTAGAGTGTGTGAGGAATGAGTGGGGTATAAACCACAATACAATATGGGAGTGTGTGAGGAACCAAAGGGGGATAAACCTCTATACAATATGGGAGTGTGTGAGGAACCAGTGTGGTATGAACCTCAATACAATATGGGAGCTTCTCAAAAATCAGTGGGGGATAAACATCAATACAATATGGGAGTTTGTGAGGATCCAGTTAGGTAAAAACCTGAATACAATATGAAGAAGAGTTAAAAACCAGTGGGGTATTAACCTCAATACAACATGGGAGTGTGAGGCACCAGAGAGGGATAAACCTCAATACAATATGCAAACGTGTGAAAAACCAACGGGGAATAAACCTCAGTACTATACAGGAGTGTGCGAGAAACCAGTGGGGTATAAACTTCAATACAATATGCGACTATGTGAGAAACCAGTAGGGGATAAACCTCTACATAATATGGGAGTGTGTTAGGAACCAGTGAGGGATAAACCTCAATACATTATAGTAGTGTGTGAGGAATCAGTGGGGGATAAACCTCAATACCATATGAGAGTGTGTGAGGAACCAATGGGGTAAAAACCTCAGTACGATATGGGAGTGTGTGAGGAACCAGTGGAGGATAAATCTCAATACAATATGAGAGTGTGTGAGGACCCAATGGGGTATATACCTCAATATAATATGGGAATGTGTGAGGAACCAATGGGGGATAAACCTCAATACAATATGGGAGTGTGTGAGGAAGCAGTGGGGTATACACCTCAATACAATATAGGAGTGTTTGAGGTACTAGTGGGGGATAAACCTCAATACAATATGGGAGTATGTGAGGAGCCAGTGGAGTTTAAACCTCAATATAATGTGGGAATGTGTGAGGAACCAATGGGGGATAAACCTCAATACAATTTGGGAGTATGTGAGAAACCAGTGGGGGATAAACCTCAATACAATATGGGAGAGTGTGAGGAACCAGTGGGGGATATATCTCAATACATTATTAGAGTGTGCGAGGAGCCAGTGGGGGATGAACCTCAATACGTTATTGGTGTGTGTGAAGCACCAGTGGGGTATAAACCTCAACACAATATGGGAGTGTGTGAGGAACCAGTGGGGGAAAAACATCGGTACAATATAGGAGTGTGCGAGGAAGAAGTGGGGGATAAACCTGAATACAATATAGGAAGCAGTGGGAGATTAACCTTAATACAATATGGGAGTGTGTAAAGAATCATTGGGGATAAACCTTAATACAATATGGGAGTGTGTGAAAAACCAGTTTAGAATAAACCTCAATACAATATGGTAATGTTTGATGAACCATTGGGGTATAAACCTCAATACAATATGTGAGTGTTCGAGGACAGAGAGGGGGATAAACATCAGTACAATATGGGAGTGTGTGAGGAACCTGGTGAGTATAAACCTCAGTACAATATGGGAGTGTGTGACGAACAAGCGGGGGATAAACATCAATATAATATAGGAGTGTATGAGGAACCAGTGGGGTAAAAACCTCAATACAATATGAGAGTGTGTGAGGAACAAGTGGGGGATAAACCTCAATAAATTATGGGTGTGTGTGAGGAACGAATGGGGTATAAACCTTAATACAATATGGGAGTGTGTGAGGAACCAGAGGGGGAATAAACCTTAATACAATATGGGAGTGTATGAGGAAAACCAGTGGGGGATAAACCTCAATACAATATGGGAGTGTGTGAGGAAACAGTGGGGGATAAATCTCAATACAATATGGGAGTGTATAAGAAGCCAGTAGGGAATACACCTCAATACTATATGGAAGTGTGTAATGAGAGAGAGGGGGGAAAAACCTCAGTGCAATATGGTACTGTGTGAGGAATCAGTGGTGAATAAACCTCAATACAATATGGGAGTGTGTGAGAAACCAGTAAGGGATAAACCTCAAAGCAATATATGAGTGTGTGAGGAACCACTTGGGTATAAACCTCAATATAATATGAGAGTGTCTGAGGAATCAGTGGAGGATGAACCTCAATACAATATGGGAGTGTGTGAGGAGCCAATGGGGTATAAACCTCAATACAATATAGGAATGTTTGAGGAACCAGTGGGGTATAGACCTCAATACAAAATGGGAGTGTTTGAGGAACCATTGGGGGATAAACCTTAATACAATATGGGAGCATGTAAGAAATCATTGGGATAAACCTCAATACAATATGGGAGTGTGTGAGGAGCCAGTGACGTGTAAACCTCAGTACAATATGGGAGTGTGTGAGGAACCAGTGGGGGATAATCCTCAATACAGTATGTGAGTGTGTGAGGAACCATTGGGGGATAAACCTCAATACAATATTGGAGTGTGTGAGGAATCAGTGGGGTATAAACCTCAATACAATATGGGAGTGTGCGAGGAGCCAGGGGGGATAAACCTCAAAACATTATTGGAGTATGTGAGGATCTATTGGGATATAAACCTCAATACAATATGGGAGTGTGTGAGGAACCGGTGGGATAAATCTCATTACAATATAGGAGTGTGTGAGGAACCAATGGGGGATAAACCTCAATACAATATGGGAGTTTGTGAGGAGAAAGTGGGGCATTAATATCAATACAATATGGGAGCGTGGTAGGATCCATTGGGGATAAACCTTAATACAATATGGGAGCGTGTGAGAAATCTGTTTGGAATAAACCTCAATACAATATGGGAATGTTTGAGGAACCATTGGGGTATTAACCTCAATACAATATGTGAGTGTGTGAGGAAACAGTGGGGAATAAACATCAATTAAATATGGGAGTGTGTGAGGAACCATTGGAGTATAAACCTCAATACAATATGGGATATTGTGACGAACCAGCTGGGGATAAACCTCAATACAATATGGGTGTGTGTGTGAGGAACCAGTGTAGTATAAATCTCAATTTAATATGGGAATGTGTGAGGAACAACTGGGGGATAAACCTCAATACAATATGGGAGTGTGTGAGGAACTAATGGGGTATAATCCTCAGTACAATATGGGAATGTGTGAGGAACCAGTGGGGGATAAACCTCAATACAATATGGGAGTGTATAAGAAACCAGTGGGGAATAAACCTCAATACAACTTGGAAGTGTGTAATGAGAGAGAGGGGGATAAACCTCAATACCATATGGTAGTGTTTGAGCAATCAGTGGTGGAAAAACCTCAGTACAATAAGGGAGGTTGTGAGGAACCTGTGCAGGATAAACCTCAATACAATATGAGAGTGTGTGAGGAACCAGTGGGGATAAATCTCAAAATTATATGGTAGTGTCTGAGGAACCAGTGTGGGATAAACCTCAATACAATATGGGAGTGTGTGAAGAACCACTGGGGGATAAACCTCAATACAATATTGGAATATGTGAGGAACCAGTGGGGGATAAACTTCAATACAATATGGGAGTGTATAAGAAACCAGTGGGGAATAAACCTCAATACAATAGGGAAGTGTGTAATGAGACCGAGGGAGATAAACCTCAATACAATATGGTAATGTTTGAGGAATCAGTGAGGAACCTGTGGGGATAAAATTCAGTACAATAGGAGAATGTGTGAGAAACCAGTGGGATATAAATCTCAATACAATATGGGAGTGTATGTGGAAGCAGTGGATGATAAACCTCAATACATGGGAGCGTGTGAGACACCAGTGAGGGAGAAACCTCAAAGCACTATATGAGTGTGTGAGGAACAAGTCGGGTATAAACCTCAACATTTTATGAGAGTGTCTGAGTAATCAGTTTGGGATAGACCTCAATATAATATGGGAGCCTGTGAGGATCCAGTGGGGTATAAACCTTAATACAGTATGGGAGTGTTTGAAGAACTAAAGGGGGATAAACCTTAATACAATATGGAAGTGTGTGAGATACCCTTGGTGGATGAACGTCAATACAATATGGGAGTGTGTGATAAACCAGTGAGGTATAAACCTCTGTACAATATGGTAGTGTGTGAGGAACCAGTGGGGGATAAACCTCAATAAAATATGAGAGTGTGTGAGGAACCAATGGGGTATAAACCTCAATACAATATGGGAGTGTGTGAGGAACCATTGGGGGATAAACCTCAATATAATATGGGATTGTATAAGGAACCAGTGGGGAATAAACCTCTATACAATATGGAAGTGTGTAATGAAACAGAGGGGGATAAACATCAATACAATATGGTAGTGTGTGAGGAACCAGTGGGGTATAAACCTCAGTACAATATGGGAGTGTGTGAGGAACCAGTGGGGGATAAACCTCA
>JAYMFT010216985.1:0-11417 GCA_038088735.1 Panulirus argus
ATTTCCACCACACTCCTCCGTCGGTCATGACAGTCATGATGACTCTTCTTACCTCCCCCCTCACCACCCTCCCTCCTTGCCTTTCTACGTAACCCACACCTCCTTACCCTTCTACGTAACCTACACCTCCTTGCCCTTCTACGCGACCCACACCTTACCTGTCTACGTAACCCACACTCCCTTGCCCGTCTACGTGACCAACATCACCTTGCCCTTTTACGCGACCCACACCTCCTTGCCCTTCTGTGTGATCTACACCTCCTTGCCCTTCTACGAGACCAACGCCTCCTTGCCATTCTATGCCACCCATATCTTGCCCTTTTACGTGAGCCACACCTCCTTGCCCTTCTACATGACCCACATCTCCTCGTCCTTTTACACGACCCACGCCCCTTTGCCCTTCTACGTAACCCACACCTCCTTCCCTCAGATGTGACCAACACCTCCTTGCCCTTCTCCGTAACCCAAACCTCCTTGCCCTTCTACGCGACCCACACCTCCTTGCCCTTCCACGCGACCCACACCTCCTTGCCCTTCTACGTGACTTACACCTCCTAGCCCTTCTACGTAACCCATATCTCCTTGCTCTTCTACGTGATCTCCAGCTCCTTGCCCTTCTTCGCGATCTACCTCTTGCCCTCGTGTGACCCCTAGCTCCTTGCTCTCTATGTGACCCACACCTCCTTGCCCTTCTACTTGACCAACACCTTCTTCCCCCTGTGCGTGACCCCCACCTCCTCACCCTTCTGCGTGACCCCCACCTCCTTGCCCCTCTACTTGACCCCAGCTTTTATGCTCTTCTACGTGATCCCTACCTCCTTGCCCTTCTACGTGAACCACATCTCCGTGCTCTTCTACGTGATCCCAACCTTCTTGTTCCTTCTACGTGATCCACCTCTTGCCCTCCTGTGTAACCCCCACCTCCTTGCCTTTCTTCGTGACCCAAACCACATTGCGCCATCTCTTTGCCCTCCTACGTGACTCATACCTACTTGCCCTTCTACGTGACCCCACCTCCTTCCCCTCCTACGTGACCCTACCTCCTTCCCCTCCTACGTAACCCTACCTCCTTCCCCTCCTACGTAACCCTACCTCCTTCCCCTCCTATGTGACCCCACCTCCTTCCCCTCCTACGTAACCCTACTTCCTTGCCCGTCCAAGTGACCCCTTCCTCTTTGTCCTTTGTCATGATCCCAACTACGGCGTCTTGACCCCTTTAACACATTAGCCCAGGCTTATGTCCTGAGATAACCGTGTCAGTTGATGGACTAGGTTAGGTAGACGCCCCAACTTCTCAGTAAAAGTCGAGAATGACATCTCTGAACACCAAACCCAACTTTGTACGTATCACATTTAAATGAATAAAACAATATACTACAAGTAATAACAAAATGCAAATTATAATCCGAACACAAGATGGACGTCGTGCCGGACTAGCCACAGAAACATTTATTCTAATCAAATCTGAAATCTAAATCTGCCCAAAAATACTGCTCTCTTCCTTCTGTGAATAATGCCTATAACCTTATCCTTCGATACGACAATTAATCAAGGACAGATGACAACAATGAGGGCAAGTACAACCTGATTATATAGAGAAACCAGTGCGCACGTCTGGTGACCTCGAAAGCAACAAGCAGAGGAAGGGAATCTGCGTTTCAGTGGTTTAGATCTAAGTCCCAAAATCATTTTATTAACATAACGAGCACTTCTTTAAACATAAAAGTAATAACAATATTTTTTAAAATACTTTGATAATTTACATAAGAAAAATAATGTCAGCAGATTAATAAAAGAACAGAGGATTTACATTATTCTCCGAATCTACAAGAAAACGTAACAGTTCGCTAAGGGATCCTACCCAAAGAAAAACAAAATTATTATGAAGGTATATAAAAAAGGAAATACATAACCTCCTCCTCCTCAAAAAGGCATGAGTCTTCCCTCAGGTTGGCTCATGGCTAACGGGCATGCAGGACAGTGCATCAGCTACAATATTTCCATTCCCTCTTACATGCTGATAACTATACACATAATCTTGTAACATGTCTCCACTAAAAGGTTATGATCCGTAAAAATTAAAATGGGTTTCCTAACCCTCTCAGACAAACATCAAAATTCTGTATACTCAAAATCAAAGCTAAAGTTACCTTCTCAATAGTACTATAATTTCTCTTATAAGGAAGAAACTTTTTAGAAAAATAACATAACTGATGATCAGTGCTTTGCTTCTCTTGCGTTAAGACTCCGCCAACACCGGCATCACTAGCGTTCAAATATAACTTGAGTGGTTTTTCATAACCTGGAGTACTTCGTATAAAATTGGAGCACTAATTAACTTCACTGTCCCTAGTACCTCTTATCTCACTATGGGTATTCCGAGGCTTCCCCTAAGCAACAACTAAGGCGGCTGACTTTCAAGTATTTTTACACTAATATTTGACATGATCTGTTTCCCCACAGGCATAACATCTCACTGGTGGCCTCTCTCCTGCCGACCCTCAGGTTTGTTAGAACCGACTATGACAGTGTAACATGTGTTCTTGGTTAACCTTGCACCTTATCACTCACATTTTGCTTATAATAATTCGAACCTTGTTTTAAACACCTTCGCTTGGTTAGGTTGACCTTTGTCACTGGACTGATATCTTAAATTGTTTGTATCCACTCTGTTTGTTTGATGTCTATTTCCAAACTGCTAGTTGATCTGCTAAACGTGCAGCCTCTTTCAGATCCTTAACTCTGTTTTTTTATTGACTTCATATTCAATATCAGGATATGTACTAAATCTTTAAAATGCTCTAGCAGAATCATCTGCCTCAAGCCTTCCATTGTTTTCACATCTTCAGACTTACACCACCTGTCAAATTTCATTTCGCACAATCTCGCCAACTATAAATGACTCTGTTCAGTTAATTTTCTCAAAATTCTAAAACTTCTCATGTAGACTTCTGGACTCAACTGAACAGTTTATAACAGCTACTTTGACTCCTTCACAATCAACGCACTGTTGTACCTGAATATGTATATGCCTCTATAGCTTTACCTCTGAATTCCATTTGAACGAGAATTGCCCGACACTCTTATCCAAACTTTTCAAAGTGGCTATTTTCCTAACTGAGCAAAGAAATAATTTCCATCTTCCTCTACAAACTCTGATAAATGATTAACTCTGGCATCCACATCATTATTGGCTTGCCTGGATCTCATCTGTGCAGCAGACTCTATCTTCTCTAACCTAACCGCATTATCTGCTTCAATCTGCATATTCTTAACCTCAAATTCTAGTCTCATCCTCTCTAACACCACGAGTTCACTCATGCCCGTCAGGGTCAACACCCTTAACGCTTTCTTCCTCACTTCCTAATATACCCGTAGATTTTGGCTCTTCCACCAAGTCTCTTTGTATTTCACTTTTAGTACCTAACCTTAAGTGAATTTTATACACGCTTACTATTTGGAATAGTTCATCTTTAGTGCTCTGATACAAATTATGTAGGTCTGGGAATACACAAACTTGTCTACATTACTCTTAGCCATGATTGACAGAGCTGATTTCTTTTATGCACAGTACAGTAAATGATTTGACCTATCTGCACAAGTACAACGGAATTCTTTACCACTTTCATGAAGTTACAAGAGTATTCAGTTTGGTTCACATTGGCACACTCACAGTGGCACAATCCAACTCCCGGACAGGCCCTCACAATGTCACGATCGCAACCGCCCTTAACTACGGTGTGCCTCAACCCCTTAACACATTAGCTCCAGTCTAAGTCCTGAGATAACTGTTTCGGGTGATGTAACAGGCCACTTAGACGCCGCTACCTCCATGTAAAAGTCGAGAGCGACATTTCTAAACACCAAACCCGACTTCATGCGTATCGCATTTCAATAAATAAGAAGGTCAGGATCACTAATACCTTTATGAAACAACCAAACAATATATTGCAAGTAATAACAAAATGCAATTTATAATCTGAACTATTCTGATTAAATCTGAAGTTTACATCTGCTCATAAATACTGCTCACTTTCCTTCTATAGATACTGCCCTTATCCTTATCCTATATGACCATTAATCAAGGACAGATGACAGCAATAGCGACAAATACCTGATTATATAGAGAAACCAGCGCGCACGTCTATTCAAATAGCAAGCAACGAGCAGAGGGAGCAAATCTGCGTTTCAGCGCTTTTTGCATTGACATAAGAAGAGCTCCTTTATACAGAAAAGTAATAACTATAATTCTTACAATACCTTGATGATTCACATAACAAAAATAATGTCAATAACATAATAAAAGAGTAAAGTTTAACATCATTCTCCGAATCTATGAGAAAACTTGATAGTGCATTATGGGATACTACCCAGAGCAAAAACCATTTCTTATGAAGGTAGAAATAAAGAAGGTACGTAACACCTACCTGACCCCCACCTCCTTGCCTTTCTCTGTGAACTCCACCTCCTTGCCCTCCTGTGTGACCTCCAGCTCCTTGCCCTCCTGTGTGACCTCCAGCTCCTTGCCCTCCTGTGTGACCTCCAGCTCCTTGCCTTCTACGTGAATCCACCTCCTTGCCCTCTATGTTACAACTGGCTCCTAGCCCTTCTACGTAACCTCACCTCCTGTCTTTCTACGTGACCCCATCTCCTTGCCCTTCTACGTGACTCCCAGCTCCTTGCCCTTCTACGTGACTCCCAGCTCCTTGCCCTTCTACGTGATCCCCACCTCACTGATCCTCTCCGTGACCCCCACCTCCTTCCCTCTTACGTGACCCTTACGTACGTGCAATTCTACGTGACCCCAACTTCCTCACCCTTCTGTGTGACCCTGTATCCTGGCCCTTTACGTGATTCCCGCCTTCTTGCCCATCTAAGTGACCCCACCTCCTTGCCCTTCTACATGACCCCACCTCCTTGCCTTTCTACGTGACTCCCACCTCCTTGCCCTTCTATGTGACCACCATCTCCTTGCCCTTCTACGTGACCCCACCTCTTGCTTTCCTACGCGACCTCATCTCCCTGCCCTTCTTCTTGACCACCATCTCCTTGCCCTTCTACTTGACCCAAACTTCTTGCCCTTCTTGTTGACCAGCTCCTTGCTCTTCCACATGACCCTACCTCCTTGACCTTCTACATAACCCCACTGTTTTGCCCTTCTACGTAATCCCCACCTCCTTGCCCTTCTACGTGACCCGTACATAATTGTTCTTCCATGTAACACCCATCTCCTTGCCCTTCTACGTGACTGCCACATCCTTGCTCTTCTATGTGACCCAGTCTACTTGCCCTTCTAAATGACCCCATCTCCTTGCCCTCCTGTTTGATCCCTCCTCCTTGCTCTCCTACGTGAATTCCACTTACTTGCCATTTTACATGACCCCCACCTCCCTGCCCTTCTACGTGACCCCACCTCCTTGCTCCTCTACCTGATCCCCACCTCCTTGCCCTTTTACGTGACCCCAACATCCTTACCCTTCTGTGACCCCATCTCCTTGCCCTTCTACTTGACCCCAACCTCATTGCACTTCTACGTGAACCAAAATCTTTAGCCTTCTATGTGACCAACGGCTCCTTGCCCTTCTACGTAACCCCACCTCTTGCCCTCCTACGTGACCCTATCCCCTTTTCCTTCCACTTGACCCCTACCTCCTTGCCCTTCTACGTGAACCCAAACCCTTTGCCCTTCTACGTGACCACCTTCTTGCCCTTCTACGTGACCTCGCCTCCTTGCCCTTCTACGTAACCCCCACCTCCTTGCCCTTGTAAGTGACCCCCACCTACTTGCCTTGCTACGTGACCTCCATTTACTTGCTCTTCTACGTAACCCCCAACTCGTTGCCCTTCTACGTGACCCACACCTTCTTGTAATTCTACGCTACCCCTACCTCTTTACTTTTCTATGTAACCCCATCTCCTTGCCCTTCCACTTGACTCCTACCTCCTTGCCCTTTTATTTGATCCCCCCACCTCCTTGTCCTTCTATGTAATCTCCACTTCCTTGCCCTTCTACGTGACCCCAACTCCTTGTTCAATACGCGATCCCTACCTCCTTTCCCCTTTATGTAATCCCCACCTCCTTGCCATTCTACGTGACCCCAACTCCTTGTTCAATACGCGATCCCTACCTCCTTTCCCCTTTATGTAATCCCCACCTCATTGCCCTTCTACGTGACCCACACCTCCTTGCTCTTCTACGTAACCACCGCTTTCTTGCCTTTCTACGTGACCACCTTGCACTTCGACAAGACTTACATTCTTTGCCCTTCTACATAGCCCCCACCTTCTTGCCCGTGTACGTGACCCCAACTCCTTACCCTTTTACGTAACCACCAGCTCCTTGTCCTTCAACGTGAGCCAAACTCCTTGCCCTTTACATGACTCCCACGTCATCCCTACCTCCTTGCCCTTCTACTCGACCCCATCTCCTTGCCCTTCTACCTGACCCCCACCTCCTTACCGTTTTACGTGACCCACACCTCCTTGCCCTCCTACGTGACCCCCAGTTCCTTGCCCAACTACATGACCTTAACCTCCTTGCCCTTCTACGTAGCCCCCATCTCCTTACCCTTCTATGTGACCCACATCCCCTTGCCCAACTATGTGACCCCAAATCCTTGCCTTTGGGCGCGACCCCTACTTCCTTGCCGTTCTATGTAATCCCCACCTCCTTGCCCTTCTACGTGACCCCTACCTCCTTGCCCTTCTATATGACTCCCACCACCTTGCCCTTCTATGTAATCCCCCTTTCCTTGCCCTTCTACGTGACCCCCAACTCCTTGCCCTTCAACGAGACCCAAAATCTTTGCCGTTCTATTAGACCAACGGCTCCTTGCCCTTCTACGTAACCCCACCTCTTGCCCTCCTACGTGTCCCCATCCCATTTCACTTCTACTTGACCTCTACCTCCTTGTCCTTCTACATGACCCAAACTCTATACCTTTCTATGTGACTCCACCTGCTTCCCCTTCTACGTGACCACCTTCTTGCCCTTCTACGTGATCCCACCCCCTTGCCCTTGTAAGTGACCCCAGCCTACTTGCCCTGCTACGTGACTCCCACCTCCTTCCCATTCTACCTCACCCCAACAGCCATATATCTTTCTATGTGATCTCCACCTCCTTGCAGATTTACATGACCCCACCACCTTGCCCTTCTTTACGACCCCAAACTCCTCCTTCCCTTCTACGTGGTCCCTACTTCCATGCTTTTCTACGTGACCCCCACCTCTTTGCTATTCTACGTGACCTACACCTTCTTGCCCTTGCGCGTGGTCCCTACCTCTTTGCCGTTCTATATGACCCCATCTCCTTGCCCTTTTACGGGGCCCCCATCTCCTTGCCCTTCTATGTCATCCCCTACCTCCTTGCCCTTCTACATGATCTCCATTTCCTTGTCCTTCTACGTGACCCCCACCTTCTTGCCCTCCTACGTGACCCACACCTCGTTGCCCTCCTACATGACACCAGCCTCCTTGCCCCTCTACTTGATCCCTCCTACTTGCCCTCTTACATGACCCCTACTTTCTTGCCATTTTGCGTGACCCCCACCTGCTTGGCCTACTGCGTAACCACACCTCCTCGCCCTTATTCGTTACCCCAACTCTATGCCCATTTACATAATCCACCCTCCTTGCCCTTCTGCGTGACCCCCACCTCCTTGCCCCTCTACGTGACAAACAGCTCCTTGACCTTCTACGTGACCTCACCTCCTTGACCTTTTAAGTAACCGCCATCTTCTTGTCTGTCTATTTGACCATCAGCTCCTTGCCCTCCTACATGGTCCAAAGTCCTTGCCCTTCTACGTGACCCCCACCTCCTTTTCCTACATGAGCCAACCTCCTGGCCGTTCTACGTGAGCGCCAGCCCCTTGCCCTTCTACGTGAACGCCAGCCCCTTGCCCTTCTACGTGACTTCACCCCTTTGCCCTCCTACGTGACCCACACATCCTTGCCTTTCTCTGTGCCCCCAACCTCCTTACCCTTCTACGTAATACCCACTCCCTTGCCCTTCTACTTGATCATTCCTCCTTGCCTTCCTAAGTAACCCCACCTCCTTTCCCTTCTACGCGACCCACACCTCCTTGCCCTTCTATGAGACCCTCTCCTCCGTGCTCTTCTACGTGATCCCTACCTTTTTGCCCTTCTACGTAACCCCAACTCCTTTCCCTTCTATGTGACCCACCTCCTTGCCCTTCTCTGTAACCCCAAATCCTTGCCTTTCTACGTGACCCTACCTCCTTACCCTTCTACGTGACCCCGCCTTCCTTGCCCTTACACGTGACCCCCAACTCCTTGGCCTTCTACTTAACCACCGCCTTCTAGCCTTTATACGTGACCACCAGTTTTTTGTCCTTCTACGTGACCAAAACTCTCTGCACTTCTACGTAACCCCACCTCTTGCCCTCCTACGTGACCCTATCCCCTTTCCCTTCTACTCAACCCCTACCTCCTTGCCCTTCTACGTGACCCAAACTCCTTACCTTTCTGAGTGACTCCACATGGTTGCCCTTCTACGTGACCACCTTCATGCTCTTCTACGTGACCCCCACCCCCTTGCCCTAGAGAAAGTGACCCGAACCTACTTGTGTTTCTACGTGATCACCACCTCCTTGCCCTCCTATCTGACCCCAACTTCCTTACCTTTCTATGAGACCTCCACCTCCTTGCAGTTCTACGTGACCTTCATCTTCTTGCCCTTCTATGTGACCCCCCACCTCCTTGCCCTTCTACCTGACCCCCACCTCCTTGCCCTTCTACCTGACCCCCACCTCCATGCCCTTCTACCTGACCCCCACCTCCTTGCCCTTCTGCCTGATCCCTACCTCCTTAGCCTTCTATGTGACCTCCACCTCCCTGCACTTCTCTCTGACCCACACCTCCTTGCCCTGCTACGTGGCCAACATATCCTTGCCCATTTACGTAACGTAACCTCCTTGTCCTCTTGCGTTACCCTTATCGCCCTTCCTTGCTACGTGACCCCCAATTCCTTGCCCTTCTATATGACCGCCATCCCCTTGCCCTTCCACGTAACACCACATCTTGCTCTCCTACGTGGCCCACACTTTTTTGCCCTCCTACGTGACCCCCACCACCTTGCCCTTCCATGTGACCCCACCTATTTACCCATCTACGTGACCCCATCTCCTTGCCCTTCTACCTGACGCACATCCCCTTGCCCTTCTACGTGACCCCTCACCTCAGTGCTTCTCTACGTGACCCCCACCTCCTTGCCCTTCTACGTGACCCAGAAACTTCTTGCCTTTCTACGAGTATGTGAGCCCGCCTACTTGCCCTCCTATGCGATCACCTCCTTGCCCTTGTACGTGATTCCCACTTCCTTGCCCTTCTAAGCGACCCATATCTCCTTCCCGTGCTGCGTGACCCCACCTCCTTGCCCTTCTACCTGACCCCCACCTCCTTGCCCTTCTAGGTGACCCCCACCTCCTTGTCCTTCTACATGACCCCCACCTCCTTGCCCTCCTACGTGACCCCCCCACCTCTCCAACCATTACCCCAACCTCCCTTACCCCAGCCTCCCAGTGAGGCACAGATACCCCCACCTTTTTCACTGACGAAAGATTTGCATTCCAGGGATGTTACCAGGAAGACTTCCATTTCTCTTTTTCCTTTTTTCTTAATCAGTCCTCCATGCCCTTCCACCGAACATGGGTATAAGCTTCTCATTCATTCGTGTCTCCTCTCGGGATCCATTAGAGAGAGGTTTTCGGGCTTTGGGCGCAGGAACTACTACATAATTCATTCTTCGCTAATTCACCTTTCGAGCCTTCAGGCGAACACAGTTTCACGCTGAGTTATTCAGTGTGTGAGATACTGAGAGAAACGGTGGTCTCTTATTCAGTGGCGTTGATTGATGAAATCTTCAAATAAATGGTAAGATAAGGCACTCAGGCAGCCGCTTTCTACCATAAACATGGCCAGTTTTTTCTTTTTCTTTTTTTTTCTGGGGGAAGAGAGAGGACACGTAGCGGCCATATCGCTAACGGGACGAAGACCTACTGACGGAGGAGCCTGGTGGGCGCTTCCCGCGCCGGTGGGTGTCCCACTGCCCTCTAGCGGGCGGGGACCCGCCTCACTCCTCTCGTCGTCTAAACGGGATATGGTCTTATGCAAGTTCAGAACCACACCAGTATCTCTCCCTGTATAAGTTCTTCATCTCTCTGCTTATTCATCTATTCATCATCTTCATCAGTTGTTCCCACTGGTAAGCAAAGTGGATATACGGTGTCGTCTCTCGTCTCTATGTTGATGCCTCCCACCTACACACCGTCATTCCACTCACCTCTCAGTCTTGCACTTTTCTTCATCCCTCACGCGAACTCCCTCAACCTCTCCACGTCAGTGCCTTATCCTCTGCTCTGTCAACCATTCCTGTGTAGTTATCTAGTTATCTCTGTTGTTTTCTCATTGGGATAACACATCTTAATTATCAAGCCAAATCTAAAGTACATGAATTTGCACTGGCTACACTTTTCAAGTGATTTTACCACTATATCTCTCAGTTTCACGTGGTAGTGGCGTGAGATGGGGTGGGGGTAAAAACCTGGCGTGAGTGTCACCCATTCATGGTTTCCACCAACCAATATATTCATCGTAACTAACCACATCTGCACAAAGGAAGTATGTCCCATCTCTCTAACCAACAGCAGCACACCGGCAGCAGACGCCGATGAACCTGTGCGTCATAAAGCTTCCAGATGACCAACGATTCGACCACCTCTCTGTAACTGGCGGTACCTTAACAAGTGTCCCATCTGTTCAGGGCGCTGCTCTCACTTTTCACAGCACTGGTTTCACTGCTCACAGCACTGCCCTCGTTGTTCAAAGCACTACTGCTCTTACTGTTTACAGCATTGCCCTCGCTGTTCAGAGCAGTGTTCTCACCCTCAGGTCTTCAGGGACGCCTCCCAAGCTCTACTGAACTTACACACTATAGCCAGAGCGGCTCATATCTCGCCTTACCTACACCCTCAAATCAGATCACCTTTTTGCTCTGGCTGTCAACTGAGTCTGACTACGGTGCCTAGCCAGTGTCAGCCTTATCCATATCCCGATGTTTGCGATTATTTCTTCTTTTCATTAGAAACAAGAGACGAGGTACATGGGCCACCCTTCTGTACCAGCTTTACTCCATTTTTCTCAAGGAAAAAAGAAAGAGATAATAGGAAAATCTGGACTTTCCTATAGCCTCTCAGACCATGTTGCGTTCCCTTGAAGTTGTCCGTGGTGTGAAACAACACACAGATTATCATCTTGTGCTGTTCTTCTTCGTCCTCATCTTTCTTAGGATGTGGAAGAACGGTTCATCCTCCTACCCACAGAACCAACACACACACACACACACACACACACACACACACACACACACACACACACACACACACACACACACACACAC
>JAYMFT010216996.1:0-11417 GCA_038088735.1 Panulirus argus
GGGGGGGGGGGGGGGGGGGGGGGGGGGGGGGGGGGGGGGGGGGGGGGCAGATGACTTTTATATAAACTGAGGGAGTTTGAATTTAGGAGGAGGGGGAGGGGGGGGGTATGGTATTGAGGGAAGCAAGTTACGAAATGTACTTCTGGGGAATGCTGGATGGAAGTGAGAGTCTTGAGTAATGGAGACGGAGGAGGAAGAGAAACAAGACGATATGATTGTGCGGGTTAGGATAGTTAGATAAGATGGAAGTGGAGAAAAGAAGAAAGGATGTGGAGAGATGTGTGTGTGTGTGTGTGTATGTGTGTGAAGTAATGCATAGGAAGGGATGACCCAGTGTGACACACTTATTATTATGGAAGGAAGCCTGACGATGGGACAGCTAATTCATGCAGGAACATCAGGAGCAGAACTAAAGTAAAGCTTTTGAAACGTTCTGGCTCATAATGCAAACTCACTGGTACAGTAAAAATGAGTGCATTGGTGAGTGGTATGACTGAAAAGAACAAACACGCCAGTGGTGAAGGCATATGAGGAAATGGGGTATACTCAAGAAGAATGGCAACAAAGAGAGAGTCTGTTGCATATGCTTATATTACGCCTGTTTCGGTACAGTGATCAAGGCAGACTGAAAGCACTCTTTGATTAAACAGTGGTTGGTAATAGACGAGGAAAACGTGTTTTCGATAACATGTTGCTTTAATGAGGCGGGTGTTGATAGGACAACAGTTATGTCGTAGTCCTTCGAGCGTGATCACGTAATGTCATGGAGAATACAGTTAGTATCTTCAACGTAAAGTAAAAGGCTCAGGCACCGTAGAAAGGATCAAGAGTGATAAAAGAGAAAATGGGGATCTGCGACAGCAAGAATATCCAGAACAAAAGAAAATGGAATCCAGATAAATGTAAACACCAACAGACCATCGAGTTCTTTATGAGCTGTTTGTGATGCCAGATGAGAGAGCGTAATTAGATAGAGCTTAGCGCGGAAAAAGCGGGAGAGCAAATAAAGAACTTAACTAGAAATAACGCCAGTAAGATCTTTAAATTACGTAGACTTGAAAAGCAACAGTCATGTACTTCAAGCGAGGTATTGGTCTAAAGTTTTTTTTTTTTAAACGGGTTTTTGACTCGTACTCGTGGATCATTCCACATGCCAACAGCCTAGCCAAGGACTGGATGAACGAGGGCTGGTGCGAGTGAGAGGGAAGTTGCCAGGATAAACAGGCTGGCGAAGTAGAAGTTGCATAAGCGCATTCGAGTGTTTGAGAAAGACTACTCGGCCTCACTTGGAGCAAAACTTTTACCCCTGAGTTCTGTGGCCATTACTACCGCTGAAAAATAGAGAGATCTAGCTTTAGATAGCTGCTCAGTTCAAGGTATGTCGAGGCCTTTACGAATTTAGAGGTTCTGTATGATGTTACGTATTAACTCTTCCCTTTTTCAAGGCTAAATAATCTTAAGACTGTCAAGTCGGCTTTCGTAATACTTGTTCTTCAGTACGAGAGACATCCTGATCGCTCCCCGTTCCCATCTCTGTTCAGTACATATATATTTTTTTCCCTTTTTCAAGTAGACTCATTCAAGGGTTGCCCAGGGTGGGACGCATAGTTTCGAGTCCTGGGTTGTGGCAATCGGTCCATCCACAGTCGACCCAGTTGATCATCCATCCTTTGGGGTTGGTCGTTGAAATGGGTAATATATATATATATATATATATATATCGAGAGAGAGAGAGAGTAGATTGATAGATAGATACATAATTCATAGATTAATCAATAGATACATAGATAATTACAGATAAAGGTAGATAGATAGTAATATAGGTACATAGATAGATAGACAGATATTGATAGAAATGTACATGTCGATGATTTTCCTACGTCAGTTTGGATCTGAATTTCCAGAACCTGAAAATAATTCACTACCATTAAAGAGACCAAAACAAGGAAGCTTAGTATAAGGGAAATAAGATAAGAAATATACACTAATCCTTTCACACGATCCTGTCTATAGATTCATATGACAGATAAAATCATCTTAAATCCCTTTTGTAACCACTGGAGTTGGACGAGGCAGAGTCTTCAAAAGTTCAGTCAAGGTTCATGAAGTGACTTGACTCGCTCACACCAGTAATGGATATTTCGTGTCGGGAAATGTGTTAAACGTGAAAAATATTCGGAAGCGCTACAGATCCGCTGTTGTATGATATACATATATAATTTTTCTCATTATGTAAAACCTTTCCGCGTGTTATTATTTCTCTCGAGTGTGGCAGACTAACATTTAATCGGAGTGACAACATTTATTTTCGTGATTTTGATGGCAATATTTTTCTTATGGCCTTATCTAAAGATATGTTGGAGCTCGCTTCAGTTCCCGGTATCACCGAGTATTATTAGACGAGACTCAAGCATGAACCTTGTATGATGTGCACTGCCAGAAATTTGTTTATCATGAACTTCCGTGGTGTAGCGGTTAGCGTTCCTGACCGCGACGCATTCACGGGCCGCCCAGGGTCGAGCGCACAGGTTCGAATCCTGGTTGCTGCGGCAGTCGGTCCACAGTCAACCCAGCTGTTAATCCACCTCTAGGTGTTGGTCGATGGAATGAGTACCTGGCTCAGGCTAAGGGTATAGTTTAAGGAAACCTTGAGTGAATGTCCAAGAAAATATCATCAGTCTCTTTTCCCGTTAATTCGACTGCGGAAAAGTAATTCTCTTGTGTAAACCCCCGTTTGCTGATAACGGGATTTAGTGGTGCTAACCTCTCTGGGATTATGAAGAGAGAAGAAATGACCGAACCAGTCGCATTTCTGGAATTAAAGCCATGGAAAGCGATACGGGCCTTGTTGTCAGCACTATCGAGGGAATTCAGGAACTTTCCTTTGTTGATTTAATACCGCCAGGAATCCCCATTTATTCCCCCCTTTATATTACCCTTACTTGGACAACGCCCGTGAAGTGGACAGGTCGCAGATTATTGGCGTGAATTCCTCTACTACCATCAACCTTCACTAGCGATTTTGCGTTGGGTTAACAAAAGCTTCCATTACTGTGTTTTATAACTGTTAGCACGGGTAATGGCTATCTTTTATAGAATTCTAATGGCAGATTGAATGACACTGTTTACATAATAGTGAAGCAGGTTTCGTACCTCAGGCGAAAGCAAAACGATCAATACGATGGGAAAACGCTGTTAATGAGATTAGCTCAGAAACCCCTACCGCGCACATTGTACATACGAGCGCGTCTTTTTGCCATCGCCGTCAGCAGCCGTTCCTGCGTATCTCAGTACGTGCGTACATCCACAAGGCGACGCAGGATCCTTTTCCACGGCCGCCTTGTCTTCTCCAGTGGGCGTCGTGGCGTTTCGCTAGCGAACAGGCGCCGTCGGGGCTGCTCCGGCTGGGTGACCGCGTCCGCGAACCGTCAGGGGAAACCATATTATGGCCAACTTTTTTCTTTTTTTCCTCCTTTCCGTCCAGGTCCTTATCACGCCTGTTTTTTTTTTCATTTTCTTCTTTTCATCTCGGCCGTTGGGTAATATAGCCTCTGCTTCCTGACTCTTCTCTCTTTCTCCTCCTCCTCCTCCTCCACCACAAATCTTCATTCAAGCAAGCCGTACCTCCCCTTCCGCAGGCAGCACCGGACTCCTTCCTTGGTGGCAGCCTCTAACTATGCATTCTTAAACTGCCTCCAAATTACCTCAGCCTCATCTCGGCTTTTCATCAAACTCCGGGAAGTCCGACGAAAGTTCGGCTTCACACCTTCATCCCTCATCTCTCGAACTCTTGACTCTCCCGAATATTTTTGTCTTATTTTTTTTTACATTTACATTTCTAATCTCTCATCATTTACCGTAAAAGACAAACTTACACATTTACACAACCGTATATGACCTGACGCATACCCGCTCCTGAGAGACCTTTTAGAATCATGTACCGTGCCAGTCATATCACTTCTCTTTATTACCGGATCATTCATGTTTTTGCCTTCCCTGTATCCGCACCTTATGTATTTATAGATACGTGTTCAAAGTATGTGTCTGCAAGGCCAATGCCTGCCGATGGACAGACTCCACGTAACGCTTTTTTTTTTTTCACTGCTGTCATTTACACCTAAGGTCCCATACTCACCTGCCATTCCCTATTCCACTCTCTCTTCCATTCCTCTGTGAGTCTTTTCGTTTCTTTTCCTCCACCATGCTGTTCCTCTCTCCTTATTGCCTATGTTCTGTACTGACATGTCTCTTCTGTTTTCACTGAACTATGTCTGTTCTTCCACATCTCATTTGCGTCCGTGCGTTCTGTGCTCAAAGTCTTATTGTTTTGAGACTCTCAGTAAGTTATTTTTATATTCCTTTTCCTCAGCAGACGTCTGACGGTTGGTAACATGTTCCACACTGCTCACTACCAGGTCAGATCTCCATCCAGAGTCTACACACAATTCTTCTAAAAATTCATCGAACCCTCAGAGCTAATCTGCTAAAAGCTTTGATTAATCTATCTAAACAGTGTGTTTACAGTACACTCATAATCAACCAGTGTTTCTTCCCTGTTCTGCATACTTTATTGCTCTTTCAGTCTCTCTGTTGATGCCATCCTTAACTTCCTCTTCTCTTAACGTTACAGGACGTATATGAAACCATTACAGACATCCTAAAACCTCAAACGCTTGAATTTCAAAACTAAAATTCTTGTGCTAGTAAACTAGCAGTTAAACGTATTTTCAAGACGTGTATCCTTCAGTAACAATGTCACACGCTTGACCTTAACGCCTTCACTCAGTTCAGCTCAGACGACCCCACTACCTTTTGAACTTTTCTCGCGTCCATACCTAGCATAATACCTAACATGTCCAGTACTCCGTTTTCATAGGTATCTACAAAGTAGTACATCCTCTTCTATATAATTTTGCCTTTACCATTTCAACATCCAGTTGCACCGTATAATTTTTGATGATTTTAGAAACCATATTACCTTATATGAGAATGATCATTATATGTGAATGATCAATTTATAACCATGAAATCACGAAAGTATTTGCACTAATTATACACTGACATTTTTATTATTAAGTCTGAAATTAATTAAGGTTCTGCTGGACGCAAGCATATCGAAAATCGAGGTGTTTGTCCCATCATAACCAAAACCAGGCTAGGTTTTGGGATGCCTGAATGGACCATCCATATTGACCATGTTGCTATCACAGTTTGTGATATATACAGTAATATGAGCTGTATATAACTATAGGAGTTACGTCTCCACACACCTTGATATTCTTTATATATGAAAATCAGGAACGTTTGCTCGTTGGTTACGTCACTTCTATATTCAAATTTTTAAGTCATGTGTGAATGTATTATGTTCTTTTGTCAATTAGTTTTACATATCATATATTGTTTTACTCTGTGTATGAGTAAGCCTTGGCTTTTAAGATTATTTCTGTTAACCAGATTAACTAATAAGAGTGAAATATGCAGGATCGCAGACTTTATTGTTAGAAGCCATAATCCAACAGAATTCAGTTTCAATCCATTTTTTTTATATATATATTTTAACTGAGGCCCTAATCAAGGCTATTCCATTAACTCTCTACATACCCTAGCCTGATCCAGATACCCATTTTATCATCCAACCCCTAAGGGTGGATGAACAGCTGGGTTGACTGTGGGCCGACTGCCGTAACCAGGATTCGAACCTATGCTCTCGACCTTGGGCGGGCGGCCCGTGAATGCGTCGCGGTCAGGAACGCTAACCCGCAACACCACGGGAGTCAGATTTGCCAAATTATCACTTCTTTTGTCACGTGATTCATCCAAGAAGTTGAATTCCTTGCTAAAATATACTTCATATGAATGTCATAATATGATTTTGACCACTTTCAGTATTAGGACATTGCCGGTGGCTTGCTGGGCAATATCTGCCAGATGACATTCATTTAACGTACTTTTCCTTTACATTATTAGCTTTCTCTGAATAAGCGAGTGAGTGACGGTTTCTCTTTAGCATTGGCAAAACCTTACCTCATCATGTGATTCTGAAAAGAATCATGACGAATAAGGGATTCATGACTCTTCAATCAAAGCTAAAAAAAAAGAAAATCTTTCCTGCCCTATAAGGAGCATCGAACCCACAACCAAGCTGACACAACTGAAATTCGAAACAAGATCAAAGAGACTTGCTTTGTGCGTCGCAGGTCGAAGAGCACCATCGACCTGATCCGGGCTTACAGCATGGTTTCTGACGACAGTGGTGGATTTTTTCCTGGTATGTCATTACCTTTTTTAAACACACTCGGGTTACTCTAGATACCCTCTCGAATGATGAGCTGAACCATATAAGCCGATGTCTACTTCAGCTCAAGGGATATTGGGTTGAGGGATTTTCTAACTATCACCACGAAGGAAAAAAAAAAATCCCCTCCCACCCTATCACTAGACTCAAGGTTTTCAGGCTACCTGTACACACAGCTTCCATATTGACCAAGTTGCCCGCACGGTTTATACTACATGCTCGCACGGTAATATGAACTGTTGTATAAAGGACTGTCAGAGGTACGCCTCTCGGGTCACCATGGCTCAAGTTTCATTCGTATCCCACTCGCACACACATACACCAGGGTCTTCGTTACTGTAGTGGTAAGAGTTATTGACCGTGAGTAACATCACGGGTCGGGCTCGTATGGGTTGGAACCCTGGGCTCGTCAGTCGGCCCACACCCAACCCAGGGATTCATCCTCCCTTCGGGGCTGGTCGATGATTGAGCACCTGGCTTTGGGCTGGGATGAGTGTAAAGACATACATGAGTAAGAACATGGTACATGTATATATACAGAGTTAAGAGACGAGACATATAGACAGTAATTACAAATAGTAATTACACACACACACACACACACACACACACTCCTGTACTTATACCATATGCAGTAAGTCATGCTTAACCTCTTTATTACAACGGTACGACCCATAAGTATAATGGCTTGAACCTTTGACCTGATTCTTGGAGTCCAAGTCAGGGGCCAGGCCATCATACTCAAAAATTGGATCCATCGTGCTCAAGGGTCGCACATTCGCGCTCAAAGGGGGTTAGCTAATTTGCGATGACTCGCGGTAAGCCACAAGTCTCGATCAGCAGGGAGATGACACAACAATCCCCAGATTTTGCCCCAAATCATCAAAATCATCGATGTTTCCTCTCCAGAGGAACCTTTGATTCAACGCATCGAACGCGCGTAAGTTGCTGAATGGAAACTATACTACTCAGTTTAAACCCCACGAGCAGTCGTTTTCACCCAGGTAATTCGGAGTATTCTTTCCCTTTCCCCTCCATTTCGTCCCTCTTCCCAGAACCTGTCAAAAGAAATGAGGGATTTAAATCGGACAGAAATTAACAGAGTGCCTGGTAATGGATGAAACATAATCTCCTTATCTGGCTCATTTCATGTGACAGGTTGGGACGAATCTGCATTTTTCATATCAGCTGTTGTCTCTACGTGGCTTATATAGCGTTATGGCTGTTGGCTTTTGTCGTTAAGAATACATCAGTGTGAGTGACTCGACAGTGATGGTTCAGTTATCTTCATCCAAAAGCTAGTCATTGAATTTAGTTTAGTTATCATCATCCAGTGGTTCGATAATTATCTGGTTCAGTTATCATCCAACCGTTCGACACTTGAGCTGGGTCGATTACCTTAATTCAGCAGCTCGACTCTGAACTGGTCTCTCTCTCTCATCATCCAATGGTTCGACAGTGAACTGGTTTAGTTATCTAGTTCCGACAGTTTAATAATGAACTGGATCAATACTAATGTTTCATTTGTATTTTAGCTCTTTGTAGATGTGACTGTATTGTACACTCGTTATATAACTGCATTCGTCTCTAAAATGAAAGGAAAATGCAGACGGTATAGCGAATTTAAGGGAAAACAAAGTTTACAAGAAAGTTCTTCCACGCGAAGTTTTTTTGAAACAGCTGCTAAATAAAGTGACGCATGCATTACTCTCTCTCTGATGTATGGTAATGTGATCCATGGAGTGCAACGAGCAACAGAGCATGGGCGACTGTATGATATATAGTTTAGAAAACGTAGCTAGTGAAAAAATGGAATCGTCTGTAGAACAAACTCACGTTTACCATATGATCATTCGTCAGTCCAGGACTGGAAGGCAAGGGCTTTAGTATCATCTAACATGAGGCAGACATAATCCGCTTCATATATCTCAAAAAGGAAAAAGAAATCCTATCATATCACTTTGCACTGATGTATGGTTGTAAAGAGCTACCCTACTGGTCTTACGGGTCATTTAAGAGATGTTTATTACGATGTATAAAAAAAAAGCAGCAGCAGTTCGAACTACTTTTAATCTAGGGTTCAGAGATGGCAGTGGCATCAAGCTGTGTAAATCAAGTATAGTCCATTGCCATCAATTTTGCAACAGTTATTACCAGCTCCTTTTGGTCATTTTGAACCTAACGACACACACTTGTATTCTAATGAGCACCCACCCACCCTGCTCTCATGCAGCCTCAGATTTATGGCGAAGAGGAAGGGATTTGTCCTACTCCTTGTGTGAGGAGGGGGTGTCCAGGGAAGAACAGACGAGCGGAAGAAATAAGAGAAGCCAAAATGAAGTGGAGCACCGGTCAAGACGGCTGCATAGATAGATTTCTTACATATTTAAGATGAATTTCCTTTTTAATATAGACATTGCGTGAGTCGAAAGACCGCCAGATTAAAATACCAGAACAGGGGGAGCCTCTGTTTGCCCCTGTACATTTTACCACAGAAGTGTCACTTTTGCCTTTGAAGACGAGCACCAACAAATCCGCGTCGGATCATACAAACTTCTGTTTTAAGTTCCTCGTGCTCTAGGTAGACTCAGAACACGTCCCCAGTCCAAGGGAAACCCCTCGCAGCCATTCTAGTTAAGCTTACGCCAAAACCACAGACAGAGTCCGTAAACATCACCAAGAAATATGATCAGCTTCTGTCAGGTTGGAGAAGATATCAAGGCGAATCCTTTCTCTCCCTGTCATACTTAAGTTTTGCTAAACACGCACAAGGTCTGTCTGTTGTGCCACTTTTGTTCTGTAACCCTTCTCGAGCTCCGGAGCAAGAGAAAATATCGCTTCTTCCACCACGCGTGTACCCTTAGCAGAGGAAGTTCTAATATTTCGAAAGACTTTTTGGGAAATGCATAAACAAGAGGCGTGATGAAAGCTTATGAAATGAGATGCGCTTACCTTACGTTCATGGGACAACTCAGTCAGTTTCGGTCACGGAGAACGACGATTGTTCTTCCATTTCTCGAACATGAGTAGATGGACCCCGGTTCTGTCCTCAGAGTTCCATCGAACGAGGAGGTGATTTCCATTGCCACATAGCATACGGAACCTCGACGCGGAGGATTGGAGGGAAGGAAGGTGGAGTAGAATCCAGTCGCACAGTTTTCTTCCCTCGGACCAAAAAGGGGATTAAAAAACATATTCATTCTGCATCGGATGAAGAATGACCGAGATTCAGAGGTACAGAAGAAACTGTGACTTTAACTCCCAGGGTCAGTCTTGAACTTGACCCTTCGAACAGTACTGCGTGACCTTTACGTATGGTCGTGTGACCTTTGACCTGATAGTTAACAGTGTGACCATCATCTCCAAGAGTTTTACCGTCGCTTTCAAGGGTCTTTCCGTTATGCTGAAGTGGTCATCATACATGTTTACTACGGGGTTCGAATGAGCTTTAACAAAGAGCAGGACACCAACGCAATCATAGTTGCTCCCCAGGTCCGCCGGCTTATCCTCTAGGTCACTGGTCACAATGGTACGCACCCTGGTAGACAGCCAGAGCAACGCGAATCAACCTTCTGCTGACATCCTAAGATAAGCTACAGTGGAACTAATGAAGACTCCCTGCCGAAGGGAAGTCCGCTCCGAACCCACAAAGCAACGACAATGAGACAGGTTAAGAGAATGATTTGAAGTACAACGAACTGTGGCTGAAATCAAACTATATGAATGATGGTGAGATAGTATTGCTTTGTAAATTTGCCAGTGAGGTCGAAGCCATTAAACGGATGCAGAAAAAGGGAAACATCGGTTTAAATGAAATGAGAAGAGCAAAACATGGGAGTGAAGAAGTACAATACGGATTGCGAAGTAGACTGTCGACTGGATGGAGTAAAAGAGATAATCTGCAGACGAATGGATAAAGATGAAAGTGCCAAAGGTAAATATATGGATTTGTGTGTTCACCTACATATGCAAGTCAAGCCTACAAACACATACTAACCCGCTGTTGTTTTTTTCTGTGTGTGTACAAATATATATCTGTAGCAACACACTTTTGGATCAACGAAGAAGCTAAGCTCGAAGCCAATAAAGATTCGTTTCAGCATTTAAAGAAAATCTCGGAGCCCCAAATTTGAGGTTGGAGACCATGATATAGACTATAGCCCTCCCCCATCCACCCACCCACCCACCCACCCTGCCACCCACACACACACACACACACCCACACACACACTCTCTGTCTAGCAGCAGATAACATCACACAGGACACACACTCCGGAATCAACATCACCTAAATATTTCATGGGATTATTCACTTTATAAAATATAACAAGACTCACAGTAATGCAAGAGAGCAGGAAGCGCATGACAAAGAAAGAAAGATATCTTTCTTTCAGGCATATGAAGTTAAGGAATCCCGTCTCGACGTAAGGTGAGAGACACTAATCTCTCATATTGTGGGGTTGACAAATGTCAGACACCGTCCCTGAGGCGAACTCGTGACCAAAGGCAGCAAAGTTGCTCTTTTTTGGAGGGGGGGTGGTAGGAGGAGCAGAGGTGCTGCTGACTGCCGAAGAAAAGATAGATATGCGATCAATTTCATCTCTGCAGAGAGAGAGAGAGGGAAGGAGAGAGAGAGAGAAACATCTTTATTTACACAGGTTTTTTGATTGGCTCATCTATGATTTGTTAAGTGAGTATTGCCATTACCGACATCTCTGACTCTTAATCTCTCTCTCTCTCTCTCTCTCTCTCTCTCCCCAGACCTCCCCCCCTAAGCACGGCCCTCCCCTCCCCAGACGACCCCCCCCCCCTCCGCTGCCTTCCCAAGCCTTCACTTTCTGTTGTCAAACTGATAGGGAACTTTTCCAGTCCACACTTTCTTATAAAACTTCCATGGCAGTATCTCCCCTTCATACTGCGTGGTATTCTTTTTTTTTCTTTTTTTCCATCTTTTTCCCGCCAGAAGTTGAGACGGAGGGAGAGGTGGGTGAGGGAGTACCTTCTGTTTTACTACCCTGTTTCTACCACTGTTGTTAGACACCCCCACCCCTCCCTCCCACACACACACACACACACACACACACACACACACACACACACACACACACACACACACAGCACG
>JAYMFT010217007.1:0-11417 GCA_038088735.1 Panulirus argus
GTGTGTGTGTGTGTGTGTGTGTGTGTGTGTGTGTGTGTGTGTGTGTGTGTGTGTGTGTGTGTGTGTGTGTGTGGCCTCATTAGGTCGAATTGGTAATTACTCTGCTCTCTAACTTTCTCTCCCTCACCAGCAATATGAACGCCACCACCAACACAACCTCCTCCCTTCATCTCCATCTCCACCAGTGTGAATATCGCCAACATCACCAACACAACATCCTCCTCCATCTCCATCTCCACCAGTGTGAATATCGCCAACACCACCAACACAACATCCTCCCTCCATCTCAATCTCCACCAGTGTGAATATCACCAACACCAAAACACAACCACCTCCTCCCATCTCCATCATCACCACCACTATGAGCATCACTCAGTCACTCCCTCAATCCAAATTCTTCACCACTGCGAACTCCTCCAACCACGCCGCCACCACCTCCTCCTCTCCCTCCATCTCCAAAGTTAGAACGTCAACGACTCCATTCTCCACCAGTCATCACCTTCTCCCTACCCGCTGCTACCTTAAGCCATTTACCTCAGTCGTATAACCCTTTCTTACCCATTTGCCTCTTGCCCAAGTACCCTCTAAATCCTCCCCAACCCCTTCGCGCTGACCCTCGGCCTCTCACTTGTGTTGTCCCTCTCCCAAACTCTCACATTCCTCCCACTTGACCACAGCCTCTATCGCCTCTCACCCCTCCAACGTCAGTTGTCTCTCTCCTTCTCTTTTCTCTTCTCTTCTCTCTTCTCTTCTCTTCCCCTCCATCAGTCTCGTCATTCCTGTATCACGAAAATGGTTGACGAGTCTATTTTCTGCCTCGTCCACTGGCTCTGGATCCTCCTGCTGGATTGATTGGCCATCTTCCAGGGATCCTGGATGGACTGGCCCTCTTCTTCTTGCGAATTCTGAAATGTTCTTCATTCGAAGAATCCCGGAGTTTCCCCCATCTGATTCATGTGAATAATTCTGGATTGGTCTCCCCATGATGAATTCTCGATTGGTTCTCTCTCTCTCGCGTGAAGAATCCTGGAATGGCCCTCTTAAAGATGAATCTGGGAATGACCTTGCAAAGGAGAATCATGGGGGGAAGGCCATCTCACGAAGAATCCTGAAATGGCTCTTTTTATGAAGAATCCTGGAATGGTGTTCTTATGAAGAATCTTGGAATGACCTCTCTCAAGAAGAATCCTGGTATAGCTTTCTTTTGAATAATCCTGGAATGACCCCATTATATGAAGAATTCTGGAATGGCCTTCTTTCTGGAAATCTCTTTTTCATTACCTAACCCTAAGAAAACCCGAGAGCTTCTTTTTCCTCCCTCATTCCCTGCTCATTTTGGCGTTCCTATAATCGTATCACCCAAAGGGACGACTCGCCGTGAGAGAACCATTGCTTAAAGTGGTATGTGTACCACAAGAGGACCTTTGCTAGAGTTTAGGTGGTAAGAATACCAAGTAGAACCATTGCTTAAGACGGAGGGGGACGCCGTGATGCAACCATTGTTTAAGGTTGAGGTTGTACCAGGACTACAAACCATTGCCATTGCTTGTGGTGGTAGAGGATGTGATGATGTTTGAGGGAGGTGTTGTTTGTGGTCGGGATGAGGAGGAGGTGGATGTGGATGGTCAAGGAGGAGTGGTTGTTACGTATGGTCTAACGATCGTTGCTGTCTGGTGCTTAGGATGGTTCATGGTAGCTCATGTTAGGTGAGAGGTCATCTTAGGGATGGTCGGATGGTTTGTCTGATTAGCGTCATGGTAGTTAAGTAGCTGGATGGTTCACTGGTAGTGGATTTTTTTTTTTTTTGTAGTTTGTGTCTTGGGTAACTATGTGATGGATAGTTAAAAGGTGACCTCTCTCTCTCTCTCTCTCTCTCTCTCTCAAGTATCTATAACAGTTAAAAATCAACGATGTTTATGAGTGGTCTGTGGTTCATTACAACAGACGCTTAAAGAGCATGGTGGAGTGGTCGATATAATAGTTTTCTCTGGCAGTTAAGATTTTTTAGTAACGATCGTGTCCGGTTGTTCCACCTACTTAAGGGAGGATCGGATAATTAATTTATCAGTGATGTCTGTTAAACCAAAATAAACGGACGGACTGACGCCCATGGATAAATCTACAAACGTCGAGAGTTTAGTTGTATTTGTTAAAGGGAAGTTCTAGTTTTAATACATGGTTTAAACCCGTAAATATCGACTCTTATGTTTTGAAAGTCTCAAGGGTCAGGGAAGCGTATAAGGAATGCGAGGTCGGCGGGATATGTTGGCCATTGGAGGTCATACTCAATACTTTTTGTTTGCATATGTATTAGTAAGTGGGCTGGTGAATGGAAGCACGAGTTATATCGACTTATTGGCCCTATCCATCGTCTCGTTGGTGAACACAAAGGTGAATATTGAAAGAAAGAAAGGATGGATTTGTTTAAAAAAAAGATACTCGCATTTTTTTATCAAGGGGGAGGGAGTTTTAAGAGGGTTTATGTGTCAGAAGTGGGAATGTAAATCCAAGAAGGAGATGGGACTGAGTAAACATTGCTTTTAAGGGTATAGGGGGTCCTGAATGTTCAGGAGGGTGAGAGGCGTAGGAGGGACAGACTGAATTGGACCGACGTGGTAAAATGGCTGGGGGCGGGGAGCGCTATGCTGTATGTGAGCTGAACCAAGTCATATGAAGTGGTCAGAGGAAAATCACGGAAGTCTGTGGGACTCTGGGCCGTGGATAAGGGGCTTTTGTTCCAGTACCTTACATAAATGAGGTAGAGAGTGGTTGTTGTGTATACAATAAGGCAGTTATTGGTTTGCTCCTCTTACCGTGTCTGGTCAGGGCGAGAAAGGGGATTTTAAGACATAAACAGGTATACAATCTTGTGGGAAAAAAATATGCATATACTGAAGTCTTTTATCAACTCATTCACCAGTTTCGGTCTTTAAGAGACCTGAAAGTACTCTTCGACAGTTTTTCTAGCTGACACGAGCTCTGAAATGTCAAAACGGGTGCGACTGACATAGCTCAATAAGTTCACAGGATCTTAGTGGTAATTCACTCGCGTGTTCAACTAACCTGTCCGCTGACTGAAATTGCCTGGGTACCGTGTTCAGTGTTGGTGTTACGGGACTCCGCCTAACGTGAGGTTACGCTGTGAAGGAAATGTCACCTTTTTAGCTAGGCTGTACCATCGTCAGCTGACCAAACAGAGAGTACAGTCTTGTCCAGGAACTTTTCCCCTCAGAGGAGCCCATCCTGTCCCTGCTGCTGATTGTAGCGTACAGCCATGGAGCTGCAGTAAGTTCCCAAATTTAGATTAAGGTCTTGGAGCCTCGGATACAGAGAAATTCAAAATGGCAACAGACTTACTTAGGCAAATAGTTATCAGTGCGACTAAGGAGACGCAGACAATTCAGAGTCGTGGACTTGAAGCGAAATAGTTATAAAGTGTATTTAACGTAACTATATAGTAATGCTTTGAATCACTCTAATAATTGGCAATTAGCTCCATATCTTAACAGCCCTGTCGAAATGGGTCTTGGGTTTGCATCAGAGTAATATATTAATATCTGAAAATGTCATCGTAGGGTCATTAATTAGGCTAAATTAGGATCTCTGGTCTAAGTGTTGTATTTCGGTTAATTAATTGTGATTACGGACGCTTGGAACAATTTCGTGGTAATTCATATCTTGGTTCTCTTCATTATTTTACCTTTCTAACTAACTCATGGGGAGCTCAAAGAAATCGTTTTTTTTTTTTTGCTATTTACATTCATTGCTTCATTTTTCGTCCAAGATGGCCTCTGTTGGGACGTGATTTTGCCTATTCCGCACATTCAACTGTAGTTGAAAATCAAAATATCATCGGTACTTTTTTTTTTTTTTCCAAGGAATATTTACATAACGTTCGGGAAATATGCAAGACGCCTATCAAATAAGCCATTTTCGTATATTCAGATTTAGAAAAGTATTTCGGCCCATAACGTAGCTTTCAAAACTGATATTTCTCTTCAGGAGTTCATTACAGGTGCAATTAATTATGATAAGTTAAAGTGTATATGATGAGAGCGTCGCACTTCCGGTGATAAACCGTATTGTTGAATATGTATGAATAATTGCATGGTTCGATTCAAGGGGTGACTCAACCAGTCTTGGCAACCATGGATTTGTTACTCTCGCCCTTGTCTTTAGTCGCTGGCAACTCCGCTGTTGTTGCTGATGGCTTGGTAACCTGATTCGGAGATGTGATTCGGGGGGGTAACTTCGCCCCTTTTCCTGACATGGAAGTAACACTGATTCAAGCACGTGATTCGGGACTACTATAGCCATAATCTTAACGATCGGATAGCGCTGTTTTCAGGCATTTTTATCGTGGTTTAAGAGGAGTCGTAAACGGAATAACCCGATCTTTGATTTGACGTTAAACCACTTTAACCACCACTTATGTTTTCGCCTTGTTCTTCGCGAGAGATTTGCAAAAGTTTTCGCCAAAATTCTCTCTTCCTTCCGGATATTTTCCCGGGCAAAGTTGTTATCGCTGGCTGATATGTAAATGAGGAGTTAACCCTTTGCCTTCAGACAATACTTAGCAATATATATATATATATATATATATATATATATATATATATATATATATATATATATATATAATTTTCCAAGATTTACATTTTGACCCCATATTATTTTGCATGTGTGATATCAGTTGAAAATATGATTATATATATTTATTTTATGTTATTTCAGACGGCACGTACAACTGAATGCCATAATCGGGTTCATCTGATTAACCCTTCATTTACATATGGGTATGTGTATATGAAGGGTTAGCTAGATGGCCTTATGACAGGTAACCAATTTATCGACGGGCCACTAAGGGAGGATGAACAGCTGGGTTGACTGCGGACCGACTGCCGCGACCAGGATTCGAACCTATACGGGTTCGAACCCCGGGCGGCCCGTGGATGCGTCACGGTCAGCAGCGCTAACCGTTACACCAAGGAGGACCTAATAGTATTTTTTTTTTTTTTATCTAGGTTGATGAAATATGCCATTTTGGCTATATGTTTGGAGGTTGTGGTTTCCAAAATGCATAAAAAGAATTGTATATTATTCATGAAAAAACTAGACATATTTCACTTTCGGACTTATCAACACACTCGAAGTCCTTGTGTAAGATCTGTCGCAAGTTTCTTGACGTCTTGGTTTCTGTGAGTTGAACTGTATTAACTTGTCCAGCCAATGAAAGTATTTGTTCAACCGAAGAAAATATTTGTTCAGCCAAAGGAAATATTTGTTCGACCAAAGAAAACATTTGTTTGACCAAACAAAATATTTGTTCGACTAGAGAAAGTTTTTGTTCCGCCAAAGATAATATTTGTTTAACCAAAGAAAATATTTGTTCAACGAAAGAAAATTTTTGTGTAACCAAAGAAAATACTTTTTTTATGGCACACTATTGAAAACTAGCTCGGTTTCCTCCATTATATATATCTCCCGCTTAATTTTTACAGCTTCCTTCTAACATGTTTATAGTAAAGTCACTTATACACTTTTTTTTCTTGTGGGGGGCGTTGCTTTCATGCAGTTCTGTTGTATTCCATATGTATAAATTTCAGTCATGAAGGTAATGACTGTGTTACATTTTAAAGGTAAATGTTTTATGATGGATAAAAGGATCACCCCAATAACGCAGAGTAACGTTTATTTTTTTTATATATATCACCTAGAACCATTTAAAAAGCTAGACAAATTGAAGTCATAATTTTTCTTTTTACATATAAAAGTTTTAACTATAACATTTTTCTTGTGTGTTTTCATTAAACTGCAATATATAAATATATTTTTTTTCAAACGATCATATACTTGCATAAATATTGTGGACTACATTATCAAAACGCAAAATACTTTTTAACAAATAGGTTTAACACAGCCGTGATGACTTTTGGCCCAGCATTTAAAGCCATTACATCTAGCAAAATACATATGTGATTAAAGTCATAGTTAAACGAAGCTGAACACACACACACACACACACACACACATATATATATATATATATATATATATATATATCTGAACCATTCGGTACACCCGTGAAACATAATTAAACCTAATTAAGAAATGATAACGGAAATTCCCGTTTTCTGTGGATAATTCTCAACTACAAGAATTCTCTCAACACTTTCTTTTTTTTGTGTCTTGTTCTTGTAGATGTGTTGCGGGGTGGGGGATAATGAAAATGGGCCCCGTGGGCTTGGATCACTGGTGTTGTTCCCGCTAATGAGCGTTGATAGCGGGAGTAGTGTTGTGGAAGGGGGACGTTATCTTGTGAGATATGCGTTGTTTGCCTCGTCCGCGGTTCGAGCCCCTCGTTAATGGCCTTATCTCTCTCTCTCTCTCTCTCTCTCTCTCTCTCTCTCTCTCGGCTGATGATGATGCCATTCCCTTTTTTTTCGTCTTCTTTTCTCTCTTAACTAAGGCAGTTTTTTGTAATTGGATGGGATGGCAACATGGCTCCCCCGCGGTATTTAGGCAACTTCTTGGCGGTTTTCGAGCTGGGAATCGTCCATCTTGTCGCGGGGAATTGTGTCCGGGGTGGGGGAGGGGGAGGCATGTGTGTGTGTGGCCGGCCGTCGCCATCTTGGCAGATTGTGGTTACACCGTCCACGGCCTCGGTTCGATGCCTGGTAATCTTTTAAGATAAAAAATGTCGTAGGGTCGAATTATTGTGCCGATGTGTACGGTTTTGAGTTGAGTGGAGGATTTCGACATTTTACTCCAGTCAGCAATTCAACGTAGGGGTTAATGACGCTGATTAACGTTGATCTATGGGGGTGACCAAGGCGTGGGGGAAACTCGAGTGATCAATATGTTCAATCTATTTTTTCCTGTCTTAAACATAATTTTCAGTCTCTGGCGTGTGTTGTTTGGACGGTTGTTGATAACCACTCTCTCTGTATATATATATATATATATATATATATATATAATTGTCAAATAAGGCATTAACTCTCTGAGTGTTTTGTTTATACGCTTATCCCACAGTCATGAAGGTTACATGGCAGAGACAAACCACTTACTAAGGCAATTATTTATGTAAATAGAGAAGTCCAGTTGATTGCTTACATCCGCCAGGCCTCATCCACCCACCCCGCGTCATCCACCAAGCGTCATCCTACAGTTCATGCTCACACTGTCTCACTGATACCAGGGTTGTCCTTATTTCTGGTCCGTCTTTCACTCCATTAAAGTATTTGCATTTTCTTCAGTGGAAAAAAATAAAAGAATCAAATTCCTATCTACATTTTAAAGAAAACGACGTGATGTTGCTGTGTTTAAGATCCGCTTCGGGGGAGGATCGTGCAAATATGAGTGATTATAAGATTATACACCGATTGTAAGATTATATATAGACTATAAAATGGGACGTTGGCAAACGCTGTCATCGCCATAGATTTGAGACGCTAGCTGGAGAGAGAGAGCTGCATAGCAATGCGACGGCCACGCTGTCATCGCTATAGCACAGCACAAAGCAATGCCGCCATCTATATAAAGAGGCAGCATAGCTGTGCGGTGAGAACCCCGTACATCATGCAGTTGACGCAGTTGTGCGATGGCAACGCTGCGCTGTCATAGCTAGAAAGTTGCAGAATGAGCGTTGGGAACGCTGCTGTTGCTAGAGCGTTTCACATCTCTGTCAGAAAGTTGCTCTGTCGAACGCTTACCGTGTTGTCATTGCCAGAAAATGCAGAGACGCTTTCAGTCACTAGAAATTTGCGCAGTTAAACGATAGCAACGATATCATTGCTAAAAACATGCAGGATTGTGTTACGCCCAACGCTTCCATCACCAGTGTTTCAAAACTAGGGGCGATGGCAACGCTGCCATTGCTAGAAAATCACGCTACTCAGCGATGGCAACGCTGACATTAACAGCGAGTCGCCCAGCTGTCGATGGCAACACTGTCGTCGCTAGAAGTGTTCACGCCTGAGTGACAACGATGCCTTTGCCTTTGTTTTGAAAGTCGCACAAAGTCACGGAACTGATAGATAAAAAAAAAGGAAAAAACGCCCTCGTCGCTATAGAGAGTTTAAAGACAACTTTCCCGAACGACATGGTGGCCGACAGACTTGCACATGACTGGACGATTGGCAACGCTCTGTCACCGCTACAGCAGCGTTGGCAAGTGGCAACTTTTAATCCACTTTGCACGTGACGGTTTGACCTCTGTCCCTCGCCCGTGATAAATTCGTCACTGTCGGACCAGCTCGCGTGAATCACCGACTAAAAGTTAACTATTATTGGACTGATGTAAAACTGGTATTGACATTATTTAAACGCCATAATCACTTTTTGGAATATTTATTGATGCGTATGTACAAAAATGTCCCTCCCCCCCTCCCCCAGCGACCCCCCCTCCCCCAGCGACCCCCCCCCCTCCCTCCCCCAAATCCCAGGGGATTATTCAGTTATTCAGATACGTATGGGTCATTTGGTTATGTTTACTACGTTGCTAGTCGACCAGAAGGGTAAGAAAGATATTCTTGACACAAGGGGAAGGGACACACGGGGCTTGGCACCCTCATCTCCCGAGACAGCTGGCCTTCCAGGGGTGGGGGAAAAGTGGGTGCATGTAATTTTGAGCCAAACCAGCTCTGTTAATAAGGGCAACTACGCCGCGTTGTATTGTGCTCGAGTGCTGTTGACCCAGACACACTGTGTTTAACTTAGATAAGAGGCGTTTGTGGGGAATTATGGTAATTACTGGGTGTTAATGACTAGCAGTAAATACTTCTTTGTGTGTGTGTGTGTGTGTGTGTGTGTGTGTGTGTGCGTTTAAGCCTATGCGTGGTTGTGTGTGTGTTTGTCTATTTAAGCCTATGCGTAGGTGTGTGTGTGTATTGTGTGTGTGTGTGTGTATGTAATTATCTATTTGTCCAGTAGGGGGAGAGGGTTCTACACTCGTGAGGCCACATCTCTTGAACTTTCTGTGCTTGTGAGGAGATGTTACCGCTGGGCAGGTAATGATTACCATGATATGAACTTCGAGTTAGAAATCTGCAGGAAAATGTCTATAATTTCTCCTCTTGTCTGTCGTATTCAGTTCTAAGTTATTTCCCATCCCGTCTGATCTCTCTCATCCGGTATGATATACTCCCTCATCCGGTATGATTTTCTCTCTCTCATCCGGTATGACATACTCCCTCATTCGGAATGATATCGTTCCGGCTTCCCATTTCTAATCTCCTTTTCCAAGCATCCCTTAAATACTTAACTACCTTAGCAGTGGTCACTCTCGCCTCGTCCATCTTCTCCAACTACCGTAATTACCATTATTTCAGTCTCACTTTTCTTTCTTTCCATCTCCTCTAATTTTCCCCCCTTCCCGTCCCTCCCCCACCCCTCCCCCCCGTACGCCTATCCCACATACATATGCGAAACCTCATTTTGCAACAACTTCACTCTTAATTACCCCTCACTTTCTCCCCTCTTAGCGAGCGCTTTCACCCCCCTCCCGCCTTAACTCGCCTTCGTTTCGCAGTACAGTTCCCCGTATTCTTGACTGGCACCGCCGGGCCTCCTCAAAAAACGCTGCGGTTTTACCGTTTTATATATATCCGCAACAAAATAATCCGCGCATGTGCTCCTTTATGTTCATACGTGAAGTTCCTTCTTCCTCGTAAGTTCCTTCTCGGTAAGTTCCCCTGTACACATCACCCACCTACCTCATCACAGGCTTCCTCACACACCCAACATCCTTCGCCAGTTTTTTGCTTACGGTTGTCATCGATCCGCTGGGTCGGTACGCGGTGCAGTCATACACACACGCTGGGTTTGTTGTCACGTCCGTCCAGGGCACAGTGTGTAGTATGAGCGTTGATGTTACTTCTGTGTACGTGGAGAGAGAGAGAGAGAGAGAGGTAGTGCCAGCCGCCATCCATGGGGCAAGGCTGGTTGACAGACGGACAGGTCTACTCGGTTCGGTACTCAGTGTGTGTGTGTGTGTGTGTGTACGTGTGTGTGTGTGTGTTTGCAATTAGCATTTTTTGTAGTTATGAAATATTGAGAACTAGTCCCTTAATCATCTCTCCCTACCATTGTTAATGAACGAAAAAAAAAATTGATTATGAAAAGAAAACGTGTTGCCGATGGAACACTTGCTCTCTGATGGCGAAAGTAATAGAAAGGAAAAAAACTTAACCCCCCATCTTCACGAGGGTAGCCGACATTAATACGTCCCAAGGCTGAACACAGTCTTAGGTCTCGCGCGCCGCAGCCGCATAACTCCGTCCGGCCGTTGTACTCGACAGTAAGTCTGCGACAGGGCGTGGCAATGACCCAACTTTCGGGGCGGGTTGAGAACGTAAGTCTTGCGAAACATGGCCGAAACTGGTGCCCCCACCCCCCCTCCACTCCCAGTGTGTGCGTGCGTGCGTGCGTGTGTGTGTGTGTGTGTGTGTGTGTGTGGAGGAAGAAGAATTGATACGATGGAAACAGGGGAAGGCAAAGGTGAAGCTGCTGAGGTGTAAGAAGAAAGACAGAGGAAAGAATTAATTAAACGAAGGCATTGATAAAGAAAGGGATATGGAAGGGGGGAAGAAGAAGAAGAAAGAGACAGAGAATTAAGGTTGAAAGATAATGACAGTGATAGCAGTAGTGATGGAGGGAGGGAGGGAGGGAGGGAAGGGGGGAATTTCAGCTTCCTTCTCACGATTCCCCAAGCAGGTCTCTATCCAGATCTCGATTCCTCTTCAGGAGACTGTTAGAGGAAAAAGCAGGGCGTTGAATGATTCATGAGATCAGGGGAATGATGGACTCTGCCTCTCATCGACACAAACGCCCTAAAACACGCACACACACACACACAGGAGCAGCAACTTTTTTCTTTTGCGAAGATTCAGAGAGACAACAGCTCTACAGGCCTTTTTCTTTTTTTCTTTAAGCACTAAAGTGACTATAAAGAAGCCATACACAGAACAGTATTTTTTTTTTCATCCATACGAGGCTCGGAATCCTGAGGAAAACCATTCCCTTTGCTGAAGGCGTGTGCGGGCACACTTGACGGACCTCTTGAAACGTTCAGGGAGTCGCAGGAGAGGGAGGGAGTGGAGGAGGGCAAACGCTGTAAACCCCCCCGCCCCCCTAAAAGAAAGGGAGGTCGGGAGGTCGCCATGAGTTACAGACTGAGTCTCACTGGTAATAAGAAAGCAAAGGAATGACTCCCTGCGGAGGAGGAATGCCTGAGTGAAAGATAAGACACGATCTTCAGGAAATGATGTCACGTGCAACGGACTTCCTTGATTTCCACGAGAGAGTGAGCTCCGTTTTAAGTGAAAGAGAACGATGGGTGGATTGTCTACATCTGCACTCCCGGAAAGCATTTGACGATGTAAACCCCCCCCCCCCCCCCCCCTGGAGGCGGGCAG
>JAYMFT010217018.1:0-11416 GCA_038088735.1 Panulirus argus
CTGGTAGATACGGCGCCGCCCATTTACAACTGGCATTCTCTCTCTCAGACATGAGAAAATCCATCTGAGATTTTTTTATTGCTAGTAGGCAGTATAATTATTTCCCCCCAGGAGGAAATTTTCCCCAGTTTGGGAAATGCTGCTCTAGAGGGTCATGGGAAAGATTCGTTTTTTCTCTTCTCTTTCTCCTCTCAAAACAAATTAGATAAGCATCATCATTAAATATTCTGCGCTTAAGATGCCCCGAGACAAGGTTGAGGTCATCTGCGCTTGCCCAAAAGTTCCGATCTTTCTCTCTTCCTTTCGCTCAGTCTCTCTCAGATTTCCTGCCTGATCTTTTTTCCCTCTCTCTCTCTCTCTCTATCCCGACCAAAGCCGAGAAAGTCTTCATAAATATTCAATTCCCTTCCTGCAGATCTCTGTTAATCAAGGGACACACCCAGCAAAGTTCATGTACTTCCACTCTTTCGTCACACTGTTGAGTCGGAACTGGTATGAGAGGAAATTTAAAACACTTTGACGAGTTCGTGCGTCGGTGGAAACGGTCACTAAGATCAAGTTGCGGAGGTCGTTGACTTTGGTCACCATGTCGTGCACACACACACACACACACACACAACGCCTTCTCTTGGCTGATCATACAAAGCCAGACACGCACTATGTATATATGAGTATGTTTACTAAGGTAAACTCACATAAGATTGTGTACACTTACATGAATACATTGCAAGAAAGCAGTGTTTGGCCCACAACCAAACCCCAGCTGTCTATCCTCCCCTCGAGTCTGGTGGATGAATGAGTACTTGGCTTAAGCATCTGCGTGTGTAAAGACATGAGTAAAGACATGGTACATAGGTACAAGGTTAAGAGACGAGGGAACACATGTGCAAAACTCTACTCCCCGTAACACAAACAAACAGTAATTACGAAAGCTGTCAACTGCGTAATGCTGTATTGCCAGAAAACAGTTGACGCTCTACCGATTAGGAGGTTAATGAAGAAACTGCGTCTTCAGACAGGAATAAAAGGGGGAGACTCCGTCGATGGACAGTAAGTCATCTTCATGGAAGGGGATAAAGAACGCATGTCAGAGAATCCTTCTCTATCTGGGGTTTCTGGGTCACCTTTTGTGTGCCACAGGGCTTAGTCCTGGAACCATTACGTCTCCTGCAAAAAGAACTGGACTCCTGTCTGAATATGTCTGCGGATGATGCCGAGGTCATGAGGGAAGTATAAAGAGCGATGATATCATCTTCCAAGAAAAAAAAATCCAAAGGTGGCCTGTTATGTGGTTGACGAAATTCAACCTTGAGTAAATACAAAGTAGTAAAGGGTTGGACATAGGGACACAGTGAGAGAAGACCTCGATATGAATATTATCTTGCAGGATATAAGCTGCAGGAATCACTGTGCGAGAGAGACTTAGGAATGGACGTTATGTGCCAAAGCTGTCAACAGAGCTCCATCGTGGGAGAATTCCAAAGGAAATAAATTGTCTACGACTAAATATCAGAAACGAATTTACTCAACGTGAGAAGAAATATTCGGTAAACTATTTACAGCATATAATAAGTCAAAACTGGAATATGCTTCTCAAGAACGGTCACCAAAATCGAAATAGTTTAAAGAATTATTAAAGATAGGACAGCGGAGGGCAACAAAAATACCAGATTTAAAAGGGCTGAGTTACGGTAAAGATATTACAGGCCATAATTTTGTCCATCATAGAAGAGAGAAGAATATGGGGTAATTTAACCACATCCTTTAAGTTTCTAAACCAGAATGATGATGTAGACAGTAGTCAATCCTTTAAAGAGTGTAAAAAGAAAATGCCATAAGAACTTATACCATAAACTTGTAGAAAAACAAGAAAATATTTTAAAAAGCACTCATAAAATGAGGGTAGTGGATGAATGGAATATAAACTGTAAGTGATGAAACTGTGAATGCTGACAATATACATATTGAAAAGTGAAAAAACTATGATAAAGTTCAAGAGAAGGGGCCCCACGAGTACAGAACTCTCTCTCTCCGTACCGTGCAAACAACACATATACAAGTTTAAAAAAAAAAAAAAAAAAGAGGTGAACACACTGCACACAGTAAAGAAAATTGTTAAAAGAAGGGGTCACCACTGTGTAAAAAACTCCCAGTAATGCACGAACAGGGCAACATACCCATACGTAGAAAAATACGTTCTCAGATGTATGTTTAGAAACGAAGGTTTGTGTTCGGGTATGCTTCTCCGTGAGCGTCTGTGTACATGTATTTTTGTGGTCTCTTTCTCTGTATCTGCTTTTGTGTTAATTTTTCTTTGCTTTGTGTGTGTACGTGAGTTTTCCTGCAGGTACGATCTTAATGTTTGACTGTATTTGTTTATGTGTACGGTTACGTGTTTACCTGTGTATGGACTTTTTCTCCGTGTATATTCATGTGATCACATGAATATACACGGAGAAAAAGTTCATACACAGGTAAACACGTAACCGTACACATAAACAACATTAGGATCATACCTGCAGGAAAACTCACGTACACACACAAAGCAAAGAAAAATTAATACAAAAGCAGATACAGAGAAAGAGACCACAAAAATACATGTACACAGACGCTCACGGAGAAGCATACCCGAACATAAACCTTCGTTTCTGAATCTGTTTGACAATATAAAAAAAGTATACTCTTTTCTTTTTTACAAAACTGATTATTGGGGTATAACTGCCTCCTTCACAATACATATAGGCAATTATAACTACGTAATTAGCGACATAAACACCCACAAACATACGCAAAGAACCTACAATATTCAGATTCGAGCTTTGGGGCAGCAGACATACAACACTCTGATGAAAACTCTAGAAATAAATAAATAAAGTGCTAACTAATATATTGCAAAGCTGATCGCAGTTATTCCTTTTTACTAGCATAACAATTACCACACGCCTTTACAGTAACAAATTACTAAACGTTTCTAGTATAACACATTCCCACACGCTGCTAGGATAACAAATCACCACAAGTCTCTAGTAAAAAAAAAAATCCACTCTCAGGCAAGTCTCTCGTGTTGCAGAATGATTGATTTATGATTTCCTGTTGGCAATGCTCTCCTCTCATGCCTCGGTATACGAAAACTAAAGACGCTAGAACTTTACCTTCCGTTCGTCAAGCGAGCGATTTAGCTTTAACACCAACTTCACACTGATCATTTACTAACTATTTTGTGGCCAGTTATCGTGAATCTTCATCTTCTCATTGTATGTAATGATAACTGGTTTGGTAACGGGAGGTGAATGATAAATCCTGAATATTACAAAGACCGTTTGAAACTTTTCATTTGTATGAATTGTTCTGGTACATTTTCTGACCGATGTCCGCAAAAGACTGAATTTCTTTAAGCTGCATCAATACTAAATTTCACACGTGTGAAGCAAAGTCTTATATAGTATCTAACGTTGATTTTACTTATAAAAATTTCTCTTCGCAATGTATTTTATATTTTTTGTTTAAAAAATCCATAATGTTTTTTCTCAGGTAAACGGGTTTTGAAGGGGCGGTTCCAGCCTAGCTTCGACTGTGTACTGACGACAACCTTAATTTATGTTACACTGTTGGTCCCAAAGTCGCAATGGTCCATTGTTAAGTGGCAGCGCGAGAGTGCAACGCCCTTTTTTTGATTGGCTGTGTGACAGACAGACAACTCTTTAAATACAAAGACCTTATGGGAATACTGTGTCTTTTTCATGGATATCAAGAAATGCTTTTAAAATCATACTGACTCGAGATCAGTGATTACAAGGAACAAACACCGATGATATATGCCTTTCGTTTTATTTCACCCAAAGAAAACGTAATTATGAAGGAAAACCATTCAAGAAAGCATCAAAGAAACTTGCCATGGGGACGAATACGTATAAAGGGTAATGTCAATTTATGATAATGATGATAATAAACCATCGTAGATTATCGATTCCTGTACGACGCAGTGGGAGCGTCTCAGCATTTTCTTCAACACCTGAAGAAGGTGCTCAAGATTATTTCGGGTGGTGATTATACAGCTTATTATCGTTAACGGCCTTCATGACCCTAGCACCAGATTGGCCTAAATCCCAAATAATCAACCAATCAATGTCTTTGATTATATCACCGTCCTCCCCTTACAAGATATCTATCTAATTCGACCAAGCTATCCATCTTGTCTGATTTGGTCAGCCTGTCAATCTATCTAGTGGACAACGGCACACAAACGACATATCCTCAAATCTTGATGTTCGATAATATTCATTCTTGACGCGCCATATCATTAGTCAAATCATGCTAAATGCTTCAAGATCGTTGAGTTGGCAAGACTCCACGATTAACTGATACAAAATCCGAATATTCAAAATTCAGAACTAAAAAATAATAGTTCCATATACTTGGTATGGGGTTTGTGAAGGGACAATCATCATGTAAGATTAGCAATTAGGATACAAATGTTCTTAAGGTAAGAACCGTTTTTGTACGCTCTTTGGCTTATGGGATTCATTTCTACATATGCTGCCGTTAAAAGATTTGCCTGGTCCTGGTTCAAGTCTATATAGCAAGGGTCATGTCTTATGGCAGCGACCCCGTCCTCTGGCATCTAGATATATTTATACTTCTAGCTCTGGAGTTATTTTTTGTAATTAAGAACTTATCCATACGTATAAACGATGCCCACTCATGTCGAAATGCGGGTCACTGCATCGAACGTTCATACGCAAATGGCGATCAAGAAATGTGTATACCCATACGCCAAAAACATATAAATTCAATGTATACACAGCTAAACACATTAGAATTACTGAATACATGAATACCCGTATCACGCGACGCCAGAATCAAAAGTACTTATGTATGAATTATAAAGTATACACTTATGTGACTATATACTCATAAAAGACGCTCGGTAAGTGTAGATCCAACTGGCAAGCAAGCATCTAGCAAGAAAAGAAATCAGCGAACTCGAGACAGGTTGAATCTCGCAGGTAAAGTTAGGTCCCTCTTGCAACAGCACGCAATAAGGGACGGAAATAGGCGAGCGGCAAGAATAGCCGACCAAGTTAGTTGTTACTGTTGACGGCTGTGGTGTGGTTGTTGGTGGCGGCTGTTTTGTAACTAGTGGTGGCGGTGGTGGCCGTGGCGGTGGCTGTAGTTATGCTAGCGGTGGTGGTGACCGTGGTAGCTCATGTACTTATGTATGCTGCTGGTCGAGTGATAGGGAGGTGATGAACTGATCTGTGGTATTAAACATAAAGGAGTCGTGGTATGACTGTCGATGATGGGAAGTCAAATTGTGATGGTGACTTTGGTGGTATGACTGTCGATGATGGGAAGTCAAATTGTGATGGTGACTTTGGGAGAGACTGTGGTGGTATCAGTAATGGTGAAAATTAGGTTGTAATGGTGGTTGAGTCTGCCAGTGATGGAGATGGTGGTTGTTGGTTGTGGTGGTGGTTGTGATGACGGTAGATGATAATGTTCGTGAGGCTGATGGATGACGATAATGGGTAAAAGTGATAGTGGCCTGGGTATGGTTGGGTGACAGACAGCGGCAGTAGTGGTGAAGTGGATACTGATCTCGTAAGTCATCCCATACCCATCAAAAAACACAATGGTTGAATTTGATTTCCCGAGACTTACTAATAATGTTCCCGTGGCGTTCAGACCTACAGTGACTGATATCTACGTTAATTGATTATGAGACTGAAATGCCGACAGTCAACTATTCATAAATATAACAAAACGCCTTGTGATTAGCGATACCAACTAAAAACTTGCAAGTCGCGATGAAAACTTTTCCCCTCGTGTGACCTTTTCAAAGGTTGAAAAAATGTCTAATCTTATGCAAACTGCAGTAAAATGAATGACACACACACAGTTACATTCTTACAACATATTATCTATTTATCTAACTACCTATCTATTTACATATAAACGAACGCGCCCTCTAGCATATACATATTCATGTCTCAATTACTTTTCTAAATATATTTATGAATTCAGAATTACCTGAAAACCCATATAATATGGCACCACAGCCTCTGTTGCTCTATACCGGGTTCCCGAGCTGACCGCGCCTTGGTTCCCAGGCGTCAACACGTGTAGGTCGACTCGCGTGCGTGTGCGCACACAGAAAGCATGGCTACGGACGGAATTCCTCACGTTGCCGGAAAGCGATGCCAGGGTGCAGTAATAAGCCTAGCTTTAAACAGAGGATGATAGTCTCGAGTCTTTTAGTAAGCTGTGGTCGTGCGTACCATCGGTGACTCCGGTTCCCTCCTCCAACAGTGTTGCATAAAATGAAGGGGCTTTTCCACCCGTTTCGCTTCCGCTCTCGCGAGAAGCCATCAGACTTCTTTTTATCATCTGATATATAATACGAAAGTCCCCTGTGATGTAAATATTGTAATCAATCAAACATACAAAAATTTTTTACCAAACAAAGGTGCTTATGTTACATGAAATCCGAATTGTTTTTCTTCTATGGTAGCATAGTTGTCCTTCATATTCATCAAATGCCAGATGCCTAGGTCTGCATTACTATCGGCAACGTTTCAAGCGTTTAAAAAGAACTACCAGTGACACTACGAATGTAACCCTTTTGGTTTGTCAGGCTTACAGCACAGCACTTAATAAACGATGTTCAGTGATCAAACGCATTTGTCCGTGACACCAATGTACACAGAGGCCACCTCTCTATTTCCGAGACCGAGTGGAGCTCCGTTATATCAAAACCCTATTGTAGTCGTGCGTGAACGAGGCGCGGCATAGTACACCCTGGTAGAGAGACCCACTCTCTAAATAGGACCCTGTTCCTGTAACTCGCAGCAAGAGAAACTATATGTAATTCGCGTGTTCTAAGATGATATAAGATCATGCACGAGCGATAAGTGGGACTGTTTCTAACATAGTAGATATCATTAAGTTGTTGCAATACCTCAACATGAGCCAGACTTCAAATCTGCTTTCAAATAAAAGTTCTTGGGTCCCGCTGGACAAGGTCTCCTGGCATGAAAGTGGTGAGAACAGTTCTGGTTAGGTCAGGGATATTTCAGTCTCTACTGACGAGTATTAGCAGCAGTTTGCAATACTGAGACAGGTTCCAGACCTACTGGCATGAGACTGTCTGAGCCTTATAAAACTAATGTACTTCTCAGGATCTGTTAGCTCACGTTTATTTCAATTTTCATACCAAACATAGCTCATGTGATACGCCTCTTTAACCTCAGACAGCTTTGCACTGCCTAACCTAGCACAACAGGAATAAAATTACAGAAGATATAAGAAAAGTTTCTCTTATCTGATATAGAATTTCAGTATTCTAATAGCCAGTTATTTAGTATCTGACCTCCCCATCAAAAAGGGGAAAAAAAGCAGTTAGCCTTTCAAAGTAAACCCAACTATTATAACCGACAGAGCTGTTGTTAGGGATTTCCGCAACTGAAAGGCCTACCTTTCCCAAGAGTATGGCGTACTTGGCATATGGATAACGGGTTTACGGTATGAGCACATCCCAAATGTCACTGAATCCAACCCTCACTTGAATACCGAGCCGTTTAAATGCCCATCATTCTATGATTCGTGTAAAAAATCTAATGCCATTACAGTTCAATATTAAATCGTCCCTGGTATGGATGACTGAAGAATACGTCTCACCCAGCAACTGAGGAATATGTCATTCTCTCAATATGAACTTTAGATCATGTGCAGATGTTCGTGAAAAAAAAAAACTGCTCACCTTACAACATTTAGTCCACTAGGAATCTATTCTGTTCACCAAAAACCACTGTCTCTTATACTGGTCCCATGTCAACCATTTGTTACGTTTACTTGGGCAGCAGGCTTCGATTGATGAATGCGGTCACTAGACTGGCTGACTATATTTGCATTTACATCGCGTGGGACCTCATTGCCAGTCGATTCCATATGTGGGTTGATCTGGAATCGCATCTTGCATGCTCATCAGTAACCAGTCACTGCCCTAACCGGAATCACTGGGCACGCAAGAGGAACATGGTATACCAGCCTATCATGCTGTAAGAAGAAAAATAAATGCCATTAGCTATGAAATGGTGGAATTCTTTTCTTAGTATTTGGAAGTTTGAGTATGGCAAGGATAGCAAATTACATATATCTTTCTTTTCAATTGTATTTTCCGAAATACTAGGGTCATAAATCTCAAAAAAAAAAAAAAAAAAAAAAAAAAACCGTTGATACAGGCTTTGCGTGTATGTAAGACTATAACTCTCTACGAGTATAAGACCGAGTTCATTCTTTCCAATACTTCAGCTGGTTGTCTTAAAATACAAAAAAAGATTGACTTTTGAAATCCCTTAACTGGTACAAACATCGGGAGACTATACTGGATAACTGCTTGGTTCTCAATTTTCATTACATGATACCCAATGATTTATGACCTCGTACAGGGATTATTCTGGATTTATGCTCGTTTTCCAAAGACACTTTGTAAAATGAAATATTACCCTCTTTTTTTTTTCTAAGTAAAGTATCATGTCTTCTTTCCTTTCAACTTGGAACCATGGAATAGGTAATGGCATAACAGCTCATCACAATCAGGATTAAGAATTAACTGCCCTCAAATAAAATCCAGAATATGAAGATTTCTTACGAGCAGTACCGTAAGCAAGTTGGGCTACGATAATCTAAAAGATAAGTGTGTAGTATTCATAGCGCAATTTTACGTAAGAGCATCCACTGTGCCTCATCAAAGATGATAAGTCCACGTTTAGTATGAATTAAACCTCTGCTTTGTTGATATGATTAGCAATGAGATGGTGTCAGGGCCGTATCCAACATACAATAACCTTATATTCTTACAATTATTCCATTTTAATCCCTCATAAAGAAAAATAAATGAATATATACGTGTACTTAACCATTTCTGAGATTCACACAAGCGACCGATGAAACAACCATATCACAAACCTTTGGACAAATCTCGGATACGCCCATAGATCGTGTACTAAGGCACCCCAGGAATCTTCAGTGTTATTCCTCCAAGGATGCACGCAAGGACGGTGTATACGAAATATATAAAGGGGAAGTGATTTTGCACTGGTAACAAAAGAGTGACCCGGATAAGAGAACGGCTAAGCAATCTGGCTGGACCAAATAAGGCGGCAAGGTTAAGGCTGCCTGCCCAGCCGGTGGTTGCGGATCTTGCAGTACGCTTTTGTTTTGCCTGTCAGAAATTTTCTCTCCATCACGAAAAAAAAAAAAAAAAAATCGGCAACGTTTCTATTTGTACGTGGTCGGTTTTGAAAGAGCAAGAATGAACACAAGACCTTAAATAATTTTACAGTTCTTTAAATATTTACAGTGATGGTGCACTTACCTGGTGCGCAATATCCCAATCTCCTTCCTTACTCCCGGTGTAGTGTGTGTGTACATGGGAAGACTTGACACCATAATATCTCTGCAAGAGCAACCATTATCTTGTCCAGGTATCCTGGTGAACAGGTAAGGTGTGTGCGGAACTCGGAGATCACGGACTCAACAGGGATTCCCATTAAAGGGGAGGCGGCTTCGTCATCCCCATTTATGAGGTAGTGTGCTATGCAAGAGACGGGCGAAGAATCAGGTAATCTTTTCTTGCAGAAGTGACAGATGAAACTATGCATGAATACAGATACAGTACAGGTAAATATACATAAGTGCATCTTTTAAGCCGCGACAAAAGTGATACTTTTTCCGGTTGATATCAGCAACCCTTCACTTCAAAAGATGACAGTCTTACCATTCAAAGGCTGTTCATGATAAAGTAAATCAGTGTACCTTTTTATTGTTGAGATATTTGCCTCTTTTCTTAACACCATAATGCACTCCAATAAGGTTGCGCCAATCAAGACCTTAGAACCTTGAATTTTAACATGATTAAATCTATGTCAAGACGATTCTGTATCTTGAATTTTGTGATCACATGGTAGCAACTTTAGAACAGAAAATGAAGATAGTGTTTTCGTCTTATACTTACTCGCCAGTAATATTCAAAACATATATCGAATATACTCCTATACAGTTCGAGGTTTTAAAACCAAATTTTTTGGCAAAAGAAAAAAAAAGGGGGGGGTTGACCAATAAATGGGTAATAGCTTCGTTAGGTTGAAATCCGTGCATGATGTGAAGGACTCTGCCATAACATTTAAACGGTACGTGTTTTTCGAATCGTTTTCAGTAAAAAAAAAAAACATATCGCACGTATATTTTACTTTAACTGTACCTGAATGAATATATTCTCAGAAATAGACTGTAGTTTTGCTTAAACGTGATATATTTCAATGTAAAACGGGATAAAATACATGAAAACTAGACTACCAAACCTTCCGATGCTTAGGTTACTATTTTTTATAGTTTTCAATTAAAATACTGTTATATTACAATGATATTCTATTCATACAGTGCTTGATATAATACATTCACGGAAATGTAATATTTTTGCTAAAATGATGTACGTATTACACTGAAAAGTGGGATAAACTCATGAACAATCGATTTTCGCTTTCTTTCGTTGTTCAAAAGATGTTACCGTAAACGAATTTCGAATGATTATGTTAAAAGAATCTGTTGTATTACAATAATATTCTATCTTAATTGACCTGAATAAACACTTGAATAGAAATATACAATACACAATTTGCCTTCAGGCTAAGCGAAACTCAGTTTATAGGACGTAGATTGTTTTTGTCGTGAGGATTTCCTGAAATGAGTCTTATATGCCATAAAATATGATGCTTTATTGCCCTAATTCATTGTTCCATTACCCGAAAAAAATTGAGTTCACCTATACGCAAGGCATGAGTTAACGATTTCTTCCGTTATATTCCATTAATCTCCCTTAATCCATTTTCGAAACAAAACTAAAGAAGACAAAATGTCTTTTACTTTTTCGCCGTAGGGTTGACTTGATTAATTTCAATACGAAATCGTGTATACTGTACAGATTTTGGCAATCTTAGCTGCATGATTTTCGTTTAATATACAGACACCTAAAATGGACTTTGTGATCATTCTCACACTGTCAGGTTTAGTTCGGTGTGCAGCAGCGGGAAGTCGGTGATATCTTAAAAAATTGCAGAGCGGAATTACATTTTCTTGTCAAGTTAGTTTTTTTTTTTTTTTGTAACAGACAACCCAGTTGTGGGCCAATCAGGCCTCCTGTTGTTTGTTTTTTCTAATGTAAATTAATCATCCCCACCTGCGCCCCTCCAAAAAAAAAAAAAAAATCCTAATTTGTTTTATGCAGAACAAACAACCTGTTTAGATCCAAACTTTTACGACTGATCACATGATAAACAAGAACATATGGAACGTATGAGTGAGGAATGGTTGACAAAGAAGATATATGTTTCAGAGGTGGAGGGAACAAGGAGAAGTG
>JAYMFT010217029.1:0-11416 GCA_038088735.1 Panulirus argus
GAGAGAGAGAGAGAGAGAGAGAGAGAGAGAGAGGGGGGGGGGGTATTTAAATTTGAAGAAAACTTTCTGAGGCAGTCTCTGAAAAGCATGAGTTTTTATGCTAAGTTGTAGAACAATCATGGTTAAGGCCTTTTGACTGTCTTTCTGGTGAGAAAACACTAGCTTCCCCACCCATAGCAATCCCCCAACTAGATAGCAACAGCTTACTTGTTTCAGGCCCACCTTCAGCCAATCAGAGATGATATTACCAAACACTCATAGCTACCCAACAGCTCAGAAAAAATGATCGCAAGGATCAATCCAAGAGCAGCACAGATGGTATACACAAAGGATAAAAACAAAAAAATTAAGGGTGGGGGTAAAAGGCATCACAGGACAACTGCCTGTGAGATCCTACTTAGAGATAAGGTTTCTTAAATGTCAAAACCTCCATTTATTTCCCCTCTGGTCTGCCCAAGAGAATAAGAGCATACCAACATCAAGGAGGAAGATATGAAAGAAAAACTCTGATACGAAGACTAAATATGAGGTCAGAAAGTAACAACTTCGTTGGTGAATCCGGCACACAAGAATCTCTCTCTCCAAAAGAGGGAATCCTTACAATCACACAGGAGCGATCCACAACTTCTAAACTTAGATATCTATCTATCTAAACCTCTGACACCTGTTTCCACCAGAAACGCTCATCAAGGGGGTGGCCACAACAGGAGTCCCCACTCATCTCTGTCCTTACCTTACATGCCTGCTTAGTATAAACCATTACATGCATTTTTCAACTATTTTTCTCCCTCCAGAACTCTTCCATTTTATTTCCCGAAGTCACAGGTGGTCTTATTCTCACACTAATTCCTTTAATTGTATTATCATACACCCTCCTTGTAAAATCTCCATCTTGCATTCTTTCCAAATGCCCAAACCAACTCAAAGCATTACGTTTCACCCACTCTATCACTCCACAATTCATTCCCTCTGCATTCCTTGCCATACCAAATCTCTCTTATGTTCCCTCTACTTTCTTCACTCCATCTAATCATGCTCCTTTCAAACAACTCATTTCTACAGCCTAGATTCTTGACCTCCCTCCTTGCAAGTATCATTCAAACGACTCTCTTTTCTCTTTCACTAACAAGTTAGCTTTTTCATCCCACCATTTCACTACCCTTCCTAATCTGCCCACCTCCCACCTTTCTCATGCCACATGCATACACATACATATATAAACATGTACATATTCATACTTGCTCACCTTTACCCATTTCCTAATGCCACCACCCCCCATCCCCTGCAACAGCAAGGTAGTGCCAGGAAACATACGTAGAAGGACCACATCTGCTCATATCCATTCCCTAGCTGTCATGTGTAATGCAATGAAACCATAGCTCCCAATAAACATCCACGCCCCACAGATCTTTCCATGGTCTACCCTTGGTGTTTCACATATCCTGGTTCAATTCTTTGATGGCACATCAACCCCAGTATACCACATCATTCCAATTCACTCTATTCCATGCACGTCTTTCACCCTCCTGCGTGTTCAGGCCCCGATTACTCAAAATCTTTTTCACTACATCCTTCCACCTCCAATTGCCTTATGTTCGATGTGCTTTGGGAAATATTTACAAATTCATGAAAACAATGGCAAAATGTTACCTACAGAACAGACAGAGAGTGGCAAAATTGCAACATATGGAAAGGGAAGTTGAAGAGAGGTGATACCAGGGAAATTAATTAAACAGAAGATATTTGATTCTACTTTCATTAACAAAAAGGTGGAGGTTGGGCCAGGAGAGATGTGTGAAGAGTATTCCAATATTCTATCTATCAGCATTTCTCAACCTTTCATCCTCTGCTACACAGTAAATGAAACCCTTCTGTTCTTCTATCACTTCTCAGCCACATATATCTACAGATCATCTTATGCTGAAACAAGGTGTTTGCAGGGAATAAATCCCTCTAAGCAAAGACATCTGCATGGTATCTTAAATTATAATTTACTCCAGGCACTCCCAATTTATCAACTATCACACTGATTTCATCACATTCCACTACATTCATATCATCAATTACAACCACATTTCTCTCGTTCTTGTACCATTTATACAGTCATTCAAGTTTCTCGAAAAGCACTTTATCCTTACCTTGCAGTCTTCATATTAACATTTGCATATACATATACCCAAGCATACTTCACAGTTCCTATCTTTCCTTTTACCCACACTATTCTTGATCCACTCAATCCAAGCTGTGTAACACCCACCCATACTCTTAAGTGCCTCACCCTTAACAAGCCACTGGTTTAGAGCATCTCCAGCTTAGTGTTTCCTTAAGGCATTAGGGCTCAAAGATTGTCCAAAAAGACTAAAATTTCAGGACATCTTAACAGTTTGTCTACTTTAAAAACTACTGCCCTGAGGGAGTTGGGCAATGCCTCCCCCTTCAATAACACCCCTGAAGGTGTACTAACGAGGGTCCCTACAAGAAGGCAAGTCAAGGCTTGGATACTCTAGAAAACTAGTCTATCCCTTCGAAGCACTGGTCAAACTCTTCCTATTTGTTGAGCTCTCTACTGCAGTAGCAGCAACTTCTAACCTCACTGGTTATGACATCACTAAACGGTTATAATATTGCTGAAGCTAACGAAATGGATATGAAATAACTACTCACAAGAAAAATAATCATATGACACTACCAGCTTCTATGAAGTAGACTATGTGATGTTAATTATGTTGAGTTTGCAGGGTAGAGTGGAGGATATGGTAATGCTTAACATGTCTATATTATCAGAGGGTTGAACTGTAGTTTTGAAATTGAACAAGGGGAAACAAATGATGCTTAAAAAGACAAAAAGGAGAAATAGAGTGAAAGACTACTGGAATGGTGTAAACAAGAAGACAAGTAAGGACAGGGATAAGTGGAGAGTCTTTTGCTGCGGCCACCCCTTAATGGGAGTTCCTGGAGGGGATGGGCATCAGAATATAGATAGAAAGGTAAAATCGCATTTTACCACTATTAGATTTTACAAGATTATTGCTTCCCCAATCTGAAATGCAGCTGAAGTCCAAACTGATGGGAGAAAATATGATTAATACAAGAAAGAGAACATGTATAAAAGGGAGAAGGAGAGGAAAGTTAACTTGAAGCATACAAAAGTGGAATGAATCATCAGCATAAGAATGAATGTAGCTGGAGGTACAAAAGATAACCATTTACTGAGATGAAAGAGAGTAATTGATAACACAAAACCCTGAGGAACACCACAATTGATAGGACATTTATCATAATGTACCAGTACATACTGATTTTGTATCTTTTAATGATGAGTAAGTATTTGTCAATTCAATGTAAATATTGGGAAAGTGAAACAAATAAAGGGTCATCAAAAACACATACAGCCTGTACTTATTATAATGTATCTATCAAAATCAATTCTATTTTAAGCAGTAATTCTTAGCATGTAGTAGTTGGTAGGCAGTCACCAACCAGGGAAGTATACTACCAGTACTAAATGCCTCGGTATCAGTTGCGTAGCGTGGCAGCACTTCTGTGGCTGTCAAGTTGCTCTCCTTTGACCTAGGAGGCTGTCTTTTCTTTCTGCCTCACCCAAACGTGGGTGCTAGCATTCTGTCTACAAGTATACACTCTCTCCTTGTCATATATAACACTTGACAAACACTTAACTCACACAACTTATTCTTCCTAACTCTAGATATTTCTGTGGTGAGTGCTATGCACTAGCCTTTCCTTTTAGCAATGTGGTAGGAGCAACAGACAAAAGTACCAGGTAGAAACATTAGCTAGGAGCATTAGGTAGTAGTTGGCTGGAATATTAGATAGTAGTTGGATGGAACATTAGGTAGACACATTAAGTAAAAGTAGTTGGTGGGAAAATTAGGTAGAGCCTCTCAAAACACTGCCAGAGTTGCCCTCTGCCAGTGGCTTGCTAAAGATGAGGCACTAATGGCTATGAAGTGGCAATGAAGTTCACCACTTACGGACCTTCTTTTGCCGTGGCCATCTCCTCAAAGGAGTTCCCTAAAGGAACTGGCGTCAGAGTTATAAATAGATAGATAGCATTATTTCTTATTCAAATACTTAGATTAATATTGTACCAGTACTGTACTCCCTGTTTCATGGCATATTATTCATATTTTTTTGTAGAAAATGGGTTGAAAAATATACCCAGGAACATAACCCTCTTTATCCCACAGAATCCTATGGTAAAACGGATTCCTCTACATAGTGATTTCACTAACTTGTGTTTTCTGGGAACATATCTCCAATGTAAAATACTGACTCCCTGTACTCTAGTTTATCATTAGCATGCTAACCAAGACATGGTATTTCTGAAAATTTCAATTTACTATCATATCACCATGGCCTGATAACATATTTTTCCTTCCTGGTAGTAGTTTCAGACCCAAAAATTTCCTGCCTTGGATCCATGATAACATTGCCATTTTAGCTATTTTGCAGCTAAATCTAGCTGATCCAACCCTCCAGTTTGGTCACAAGTTGATGTGCCAAATAAATTTCTTAAGTCCCAGTTTGATGGCATGCACACAGTGTTTTCTATCAGAAAAAAAGAAAGAAAGAAATATATTAAGGAAATCAACACAAAGGATTTAGAACAGAAACTTATGGAGGAAGACTCTGGATATTCACAAGCCACTGAAATGACTGCACAGGCTTTAAGTTGTGTTAGTATCACAGTGGACCCTGGATATTACAAAGGCACTGAGATGAACCTGCTGGCTATAAGTTATGGTTGTTATCAAGTCAGTGGAATCAGTGACTGAGTCCCTCACAGGTGTTTATGAGCATTAATTTCATTAACTACAAATTGCCAATGGAAATCCTAGTGAATGGACCAAATGTTTCATAGCTATGGATGCTTTGTGCCTTAAAAAAAAATAAAGACTTGGTTGTTAGTGACAAACAATTTATTCGTATGCAAAACACAAAATACATTTATCTTCTCTCTTCCTTAAATTTTCTCTAGTAAGATTTGGATGACCAAACCATTTCTTGACAGCATGCTGTCATAGTGGTGGACCTTCACAAGCCATGATATCCTCTAAGATGACTCAAGGATATGGAGTGATCCTATTGTATGAATTTATATGTCATCACGGCACCAATATGTTTGTGTGCCAACAGCTTCTAAAGCCAATTGGTTACCTGTAAGAACATTGGAAAAGGGCCCATACTTCTCTTCAAAAGCTAGCCTTCACTGCAAAGTTCACAGGTGCATTTTTAATATATCAGCCAGGACAGAGGGGCTTTCCGCATACAAATACAACTTCAGGACCAAGATATCTTTCTACAAGATCCTTACAGCACAAAAGAGGCTGTACAAAGGACTACCTCTCAAAGTAGTGGTTCAACCATGAGCCATACCAAAAGAGGGATGAACAAACTCCTATGGGGTGTACAAGTCAGATGCGAAAGGAACAAGGAAAAGGGGCATACCAAAGAGGAAGTTAAAAGATTGTAAAAAAGATGCTTTGAAGACTCAAAGCCTAAACATGCAGGAGGGTATGAGGCATGCAAGGGGTAGAGCAAATTGGAGTAATGTGTTTTACAGGAGACATTCTCTAACAGGGCAGAACCAGGTATACAAGCAGTCTGGGAAACTAGAGTAATGTCTGTAAGGCCAAATTGTGGACATGGGCTATAGTTCTGATGCATTACACAAGACAGCTAAAGAGTGGATCTAGGTGAAGGTGGCCATTTTCTTAAGTCTGTTCCTGATGCTAACTTGCTAATGTAGTAAATGGCAAACGATGAAAATATGCATTCACGTATCTTTTACACATGCAGAACTTTATTCACATTAATGAACATATAATGAACATATGCAGAAGCTGGCAGACAGCTACCAACAAGGGAGGTATATTACCGGTGCTACCCACATAAGTAATGGGAGGGTTGGCGTCTGCTGCATAGTCAGCTAGCAATTTGGTGGTTGTCAAGTTGCACTTCTCTGACCCATGTAGCTGCCTTTTCTTTTTGATAAGTACAGTGTCAGCATTCTGTCCACTAACATACAATCTCCACTTCATGCACACAACACTTGACTACATTTAACTCAAACAACTCATTCTTCCTAACTCAATATTTTCCTGCAGTAAATGCTATACTATATGAGAGTCCTGCCTTTAAACAAAATGGTAGGAGCAACAGATGACGACAGTAGTTGTAGTAGTAGTAGGTAAGAACTTTAGGCAGAGGCATTAGGTAGAAACATACGATAGTAGTGGGTAGGAACAATAGGCAGGAGAATCAGGTTGAAGTAGAATGTTAAAATATTAGAAATTAGTAGTAAGTTGGAACATTTAAGTAGAAGCCTCTGGAGACACTGCACTACAGTTGCCCTCTGACAGTGGCCTATCAAGTGTGAGGCACTAAAGGCTAAGAATCAGCAATGGAGTTCACCAGTTATGGAAAGACTTTTGCCGTGGCCATCCCACTGAGGGGGTTCCCAATGGAAATGAGCATCAGAGATGATTATATATATACAGATGAACAAATAATTTTACTTTCATCAAAAATGTACACATTTATATGATAACTATTTCTTCTATTCTTAAAATTGAACCAGGGAATGTGAAATGTCCAGGGCAAACCATGAAAAGGTCTGTGGGGAGTGGATGTGGATTGAGGACTGTGGTTTTGATGCATTACACTACAGCTAGAGAATAAGTGCAAGCAGATGTGGCATCTCTTCATCTGTTTCCTGGCGCTACTTCACTGATGGGTGAGGCAGCAATCAGATGTGGGGGAAGAGAAGAGAATGTACATGCTATATTTCTGCTTTTCCTTCATGCAATTGTGCTGTTTCCTGTGGGGCAGGGTAGCATCGGAAATGGATGAAGGCGAGCAAGTATGAATACGTACAAGTGTATATACTGCAATAGGCCACAGTGGTACACATGATCTCATATTTGCTGATAATCACAAGGAAAATGAAACACGATAAGTTCCCAAAGGTACTTTCGTGTAATGATTGCATCATCAGGAAGAGATACAAGAATGACACAGTAGACTTAGAACAGTTAGATGATGTACAATGAAGAGGTAGAGCTAAGACGCTATGGTAAACGAGTGTATACATATGTAGCTATGCACATGTATGTATGCACATGGATGCATGTATATGTATATATATGCATATGTGAGAGGATGTCTTTCTTAGTCTGTTTCCTTGTGCTACCTCACTAACGCTGGAAATGGCGATCAATTATGAAAAAATCTAACAATAAATAAAATCAGGAATGTATATCTGGCATCACATAAGATGAAGATAGTACAAAAGTCCCATGCAAACCACTGGTGTTACATTCCTAGAAGACCCCTTAGTTAGCAAAAACATGGTTAGCATGATACAGATCCTATGAGATGCTGGGGGTCAGGGACGCAAACCTTTTGATAAATACCTCAGGTCATACAATGAATGCATTGGGGTTAAACATAAATGTCATACTCCAAAAACATGATTATTCTGTGACAGTAAAAACAAATTAAGTACAATTCAGTAAGGTATTTGTTTGATGGCAGTATTCTACCAGTGATGCCACATCATATCCCTACAAAGCAACCAGCCAGCTATGCTAACCAAAAGGCTACCTTAACACTCGCCCTTGCAACACTGCCTGGTTATAGCTCTCCTCCTATGCCTCCCTAGAAATGGCAGGTTGCAAGGCTGGGCCACAACCAGCCTGCAGCCACATGAAAGTGACCCATGTTTAAAATTTTGGTTGTGCCACGAAAAACAATGGATACTCAAAACTTGATGCCATGGTTGGTAAAATAGTATCCATTATTCTAGACCTGTATACTCAAAATAGTGGTTGGCAAAACTGTGGTAAGCAAAGGCCCTCTTTTTACACTCTCTAAGGATCTATAGGTAACTGCAATGCAAAATATTTCACCAGCTGTGGCCTGCAGCTTCATCTGATTCCCCATAAGCTCTCCCCAGAAGCAGACAATTCAAACAATGACGGGAAAAATTAATACGTCCATTGATGTACTATGCAGTTTAAAAATCTAATCTATAAAGTTTAGAAACATCAAGAGAAAGACATACAGTAATGCCTGCATAACATGAAATTGAAGGAATAAAAATTGCATGAACTAAATATAAATAACAACATGGAAAAATAGTTCTGTAACTAAATATAAAATAATTCCTTGGAATCACTTAAAAGGCATTAAACAAAAATATGAAGAATCCATGTAAAAAGATGGACACTTGAATGTCCTACTAAATGAAACTAAAAAAACCTGCATGAAATATATACAAAAATCTTGAACAGAAGGCTGGGTAGGTGGTTAAGATCATTCCTGGATGAACTCAAGATTCAAAAGTATGCAATGACCACAGCTGGCGAGAAAAAAGAGTATTGTTAGACAAGTAGTGTATGCAGTGAAAGCTACATGCTTGCCCTTCCTAATGAAAAATCTCATCACAGATACTCATATTCAGGTGCATGCTTAACATACGCTATGAAGCCTAACCCTTTAAACTCATTTCTAATTCTTAATCACATCTTCACAATTACTAACTTTCTCTCAATTTTTTCATCCTCAGGGCATTTTCCACATAATGTATGTTGCACACTGGGCTAACTTTTTACATTTGTCAACCTCTTCTTTATATTTTTATATATTCTAATTTTACAAGATCATACAAGAAAAATATTGTTCAGTACAAGTGTTTGTATACTCAGTGATAAAACCAAGATGAATTATAAGCATCCTTGTTTCGAACTTACGAAAACAAAACAAAATCACCTGCCAGGTTTAGCCAAGACAATCTGATTTACGTTCAAGAATGATAAATGTGTATAATAAACAAAGGTTGCCACAAAAGTGTATGTGACTATTGAGAGAATAGCCAACTGGCAGCAAATATGAAATTATCATGTCTTCAAAACACAGAATCATAACAAAAAATGATTACTTCTGATTCTCTGAGGGACAACAGGAACTAAGATTTCACATGTGCAAACACTTTCCACATCTGACATTCTCTGACTTTAAAGCTTAGGCATGTAATATTGTACAATAGTCTACAATGCCGTGTTCATTAAATAATAGTGAAGTGTGTTGCTGCTTATCATTAGCGTGGCTTGGGACTACTGAACTATCTTTTTTTGCCACAGGCAAATTTCTATTCATAGTAGGAATATGAAGTCAATATCAGGCCCATTACAGACATCTTAAGACATTCTCCAGTATCACTTGCCCCCATTTATAAAATCAAACTAGTTTTAAGTGATAACCACAGCGCATGCTTAAATTTTTAAGTCAACGTTTGGTTTTAGTTTTCAATCAGAGACAACATGGAGAAAAATCATCTTGTGTGTATCATTATATTAGCCCAATTCCCCTTACCTCCCACATAATGGAAATGCTTGCCAGTACACCAAGTGATGAGGGGATAATATCTTACAAACAGGAAACATATCCATTCACTACCCAAGTTCACTCCTACAAAGCAAACATTTCATTTCCTCCTCATTTTCTCCTTTCAAACTCACACCCCAACTAACATGTCTCTTTGCACTGATATAACTAATGACATTGCTTTTATTTACATCTACTCTCAAGTTTCCCCATTCACACACACACTTTCAAACTCAGACACCAGCTTCTGTTTCAAACTAGGACACCAGCTTCTGCAGCTTCTCACTCAGATTTGCCATCAGCACTTCATCACCAGCAAGCAACAGCTGACTCAGCTCCCAGGTCACCCAACCCCCAACAGATTGCATACCTACCTCAACATTCCAACCACAAAATACATACCTAACTCAACATTCCAACCACAAAACATACTAAACAGCCATGATGACACCAAACACTCATGCTGCAAATGCATCCTCACCTGCAAATGCATCCTCATCTTCACTCTTTCTAAACACACAAATGCCTTTCTCTCTTGATAAAAACACTTCATTGCTTTTAGCAGCTTTTCTCCCACATCATATAATTTAACACCTTCCCCAGAAAATTTGTATCAACCCCACCATATGCTTTCTCCTGATTCATGAACATCACATACAAGTCCTTCTGTTTCACTAAGTATTCCTTGCGCACATTTTTCTAAACAAACACCTGATCCACTCCTGAAACTTCAATGTTGCTCTCCAATCTGAAACTCTGCACTTACCACCCTCTCAATCACCACTCTCCCATACAACTTATGGACGTAGGAAAAAGCTTCTTTTCCTATATGTGTGCTGAGCACTGTAATAATTACCATCAGACGTAGTGAATGCTGAGACTATACCTTCAAAAGTTGCTTAGACAAATATTTCAAAAATTTAGGTATACTCTGAGAAAAACGCCAGAAATAAACTGTATAAATGACAACGGTAACAGGAAGAGTAGAGGGATAATGTGCAGTAGCAAGGAGTAGGTGATAGCTTAAAAAAACTGCTGAACAGAATTACATTTTCTTGTCAAGTTAAACACTTTTTTTAAACAAACAACCCAGTTGTGAGCCAATCAAGCCTCCTGGTGCCTGTCTTTCTCATGTAAACTTAAGTAAACCTACACGAAAGAAACTTTTTTGTCTGTAGCATGAAAATTTGCTTTCATTCTGCTTGCTTTGAAACAAATGACACTATATAGGCATTCTATCAATCCTCAGGCACCTCAACATGAGCCACACATACAATGAAAATCCTAACAAGCCAATTAGCAAAATAATCAATACTTTTAAGAAATTCAAATGCAATCCCATCCACTCCTACTGCTTTTCCACACTTCATCTTACGTTAAACTAACATCAAACCATTTGAGTCATTCCATGACTTAATTTTGCATACCTCCACATCCAAAATATCCCACATCTAACACCCTATCACCAAACACATTCTCTAGCTTATGTAAACTAAACTTTTATAAATACTTCCCATTCCTAACCCACTCCCCTAGTTTCATCTACTTTCACCTTTTGTCATTCTACATTCAATCTCTCCTGGTATCTCTTCTCAAAAGCCTCTTTCCCACACTCACTCTCTTTTCATAACCCACTTTCCACCAACACAATTTCCTCATATCTTAATGCATCTAAAAATCTTCACCCTTGCCTCCTCCAAATAATGATCAGACATATCACCAGCTGCCCCTCTTTTCACATTCATATACAACTCTCTCATTTATGCATGTATATCAACAAGTACAAAATCCAATAAGGTACCTTTACATTTCTCTTACTCATCCATATATGCATATGTATGTTCCTCTTGTTAAACTATGCATTCCAAATCATCACCTATTTCATCACATATCTCCAAATGCTGTTCATCATTTCATTCAAAACATAAGGTACAATAAGTCCCCCGGTTATACCCTCTCTGCCACGACTCACTTTCCCATTCAAATCACCCATCACTAATACCTGATC
>JAYMFT010217040.1:0-11415 GCA_038088735.1 Panulirus argus
TATATATATGTGTGTGTGTGTGTGTGTGTGTGTGTGTGTGTGTGTGTCTTTCGACGAGACTGTACTACCTTCCATCCACTAAAGATGCTATAGAGCCTTGCTAAAGGTGACCTTTCACTAGCTGTGTAACCTCCAGCAGGAGGAGTCCGGTAACACCTAACATCATACAACTCCAAGACACCTCTCACGACAGGAGCCTCGGGCTATAACAGGGACGGGTTGCGATCATGTGGAGCGATTTTCTTGACAATGATACTCCATCGTCAGAGGCGAGGGGCCACTTACGCCTTAATATCAAGCAATTCGAGTCCGGCGAACATGTATGGAAAAAAAAATATAAGTATATATTACCATAGTCCCTTTTATCTTCCATGGTGCTTCCGCTGCGCTCAAAATGCCGGCGGCTACAGCAGGCGGAACCATAGGTCAAGGAGTGCGGTGATGTGTTCCTGTAAGTCTGCGTGAGGTGAGTGTTCGGTGCCTTCAACATGGTAGTTGCATCCTGGGCTTGAGGGGTCTTGAGGTATGTTGACTCGGTGTTTGTGGTGTTGTAGAGACGGAGGGTGTCCAGATCACAGGCAAGAAAGTGTAGCTCGTACATGTCTCAAGATTGTGATCTCAGATGGGTGTTATGTTTGGTGGGCTGGGGTTTACGACTGGGTTGGGAGGGCGGTTGTTCACCGTTTGTCGGGTCATTTCGTTGTATATATATATATATATCTATATATATATATATATATATATATCAAAATTCGTCAGTAACTTAAGTCTATCTACCTCTCACTTCACCGACATTATAGTTTGGTGTTTCCCGCAATCAGCGAAATCCTGCGGTGTTGCTTCATCATCCTCAGTGTCTGTCTTTTATTCCAATATCTTCCTTTTTCGCCACCATGCAACGATTACAGATACTCGGCAATTTTTTCATCATCCACCAAAAAAGCTGTATACCTCCATGATTGTTCTGTCCCTAACAGTGTATTCACCTATTTGCACTGTGAGGGGAGGGGTTTTACATTTGTGTGTGTGTGTGTGTGTGCGTGATTAATAGTTGTGATTACTATTTACATGTTACGGGATGAGAGTCTACACTCGTGCTGTCCCGACTCTACATTTCCGATGTATGTATGTACTAAATTGTTTGCTCTAGTGTATGTATGCACACATACACACACCCTATACCCTATGCCAAGTACCCATTTTCTGTGTGTATGTATGAATACTGTATTACAGTAAATTCCCCTGACTAACATCTACAAACAATTAAACACAGTCAACAAACATAATTCCTAATACCAACCAACTGCAAATCGCCAAACATCACCAGGAACCCTTTCCGACACCCGCTAAACAATGTCTATGAACCAACAGTCACTACCAACTGCCTCTTTTCTCTCAACCACGAAACATTCTCAACAACAACATGTCAACCATGGACATTACGAGTCGCCAACTGTCAACCATGAAATCACTACTAAACATCTATCAACCATCAGTACGAACAACATACGTCTGCCACCCAGCAAACACCTCTGTCACCAAATATCACCAGCAAAGCCACAACCTTTCAACCATCAAATGGCACCAACTATCTAACATCAGCAACAACCATCTGTCAACCATTGAACACCACCAATGACAACCATGAGTCAACCATCAGCAACCACTAACGTGAACCAAAAGCACAAACAGGAAGGTTTATCACCCATGGAACATCACCCATTTATTAGTTGCAGAATAAAGATAATCAAACACGAAAAACCATCTGTCACTCATCGCAAAATCACCCACCATTTGTCCTTCCCCAAGTACCATCGCCAACCAGCCATCAGACATGTGCACCACTCCTCCCCTGACACCTCTAACGTCATCATCTTCCTCAGATTCCCCGTCGGATTCGCGGTGGGTGTCGCTGATGCTGGGGGTGCGGGGCAGGAGGGCATGGGAGGAGGAGACCCCCGACGCCGAGGCCGGCCCACCAGCCCAGCCCTTCAGGAACAGAGCCTCAACCGACGGACACCTCCACCAGCGCCGCCTCTACAAGCTCAGGATGAGCCTCAACCTACGCACCTCCAACCTCCATGAGCGGAGGATGAGCATCGCCATGCGTGGCGCCACCTGTGGCTTCTGAAGGTCCCGCCGCTGTTGCCTGCCGGTTGGCACCCCAAACCCCAACGACCTCTACCACAGTGGCTTGTGGTGGGAGACGGAGAGATTAGTGTGGTGAGAGACATGTAGAAACAAAAATACACAAGGGAGACAGAGAAACCACGATAGTAAAATGGTAAAAGACACACAGCAGAACAAACACAGGCAAACAGACATACACAGACAGATTGACAGATTGCCTGACGGGCTTTTAAAAAGGACGACACAAGCTGACAGAACACGAACTGCACAATTCATGAACAGAAACCCCGCCATTGATGCCATCCATACGAACTTGCTGTCTGGCCTCCGGTGCATCGAGACCTTCACTGCCTGTGGCAGTCCCAGAGCTGGGAGGGCGTGTTGGAGAGGTGTTCGGGTCCACGGCTGATCCCTCACCCTCAAGCCAGATAAAAGACCGAAGGTCAAGGTTTTCAAGAGGAAACAGCCGTGCTGCTCTCTATGTTTGTATTCCAGAGACTGGATGGAGGCTTTGATATTTCTTACCCCGAGGATGTAGTAGGGCTGGAGCCGTATGCCTTTCCAGGTTTAATGTGGTTATCGTTGCGCCAGACCAAGCAGCTGTATTCTAGGCATTTCTTTTTTCCTTTACTTTCCTTTGTTTCATGTTTCGGGGCTTGTGAACCAAGTAACAAGTCCTAGGTATCAGCGACCTCCTTCTTCCCCCCTGTGTTCTTACCGGGAAATAGATTTTCAGTTGTGTAAGAAGCACCAAGTTCTTGTTGTGGAGTTTCGTGAGGAATGCAATACAAAATGAGAGTATGTGGCAAGCGTATGGTAAACACAGGAGGGAATTCTGTCTGGATATCAAACACGCCAAGTCAATGACTTGTGCAGCCTTCCGGGGATGCTGTCACAACACCCACGTAAACAGGTATTGACCACTCGCTGGCGCGCCTACTGAAGGGTTGTGTACGTCAACACTTTTCAAAAGCGTCTCTTTACCTGTATTCCACGAAACTTTACAGATATCCCTCGAATCCGAGGGCCAGTCCCTTTAGCCTAGCCTGCTCCCCAAATCATATCAACACAGCGCACTTCATGATGGCCCGGAACCGTTCAACGACTCATCTTTTCACATTAGGTAACAACATTAGGTTCAGTAAGAAAGCGAGTAATGGACGCAAAAGCTTGGAAGAAAGAATAAAAATATCAAGCTCGTGAACGCGAGGCGAACGTTCCTCCCCAGTTCCCAGCTCTGGGTGCGCCACTGTCGCCATCGTTCATCAGCAAACAGCCAGATGGCTCAGATGAAGCAACATTAATGAACCAGAATTCACCTGCATCACGTGATTCATAAGTTACCCAAGACATCGCAGAAATCTCGTGATTACAACTCACACTTCTTCGTACAGTTAATATCATCGACAGTCGTCTAAATGTTAACTACAAAAAATAACTAAAAATGCTAACCTTTCTTCAACCTTTTATTTACAAAACTAAATCACTCTACCTAATATTTTACACAACAGAGCTGAACAAAAAATGATCACTTTCCTCAGTGTTCTAGTCATGTAACTAACTCCTCACTGATGTAAATATCCAGCAGCAACGAACCCTGAATGTCATCTTGCCATAAGCGAGACAGATAACCCGGCAACAATGGGTATAGAATTAAAAAGAAGCTGTTTGATAACAATTATACACAATACAATAATAGTAATAAGGACCTATCTGTGTTGTATGTCCCCCATATCACAACGAACCGAAACGTTTCCTGCTGTATATATATATATATATATATATATATACGGCAGCAGCAGACTCCAGTGCGCAAGTGTTGCCGGCCAGCGGTAACACCATCCATCCAAGAGAGCTTCCCACACTCACTGCAACAACAGCTCCGGGCGCCACCAATCACCCCGCCAGCAGGCTTGTGGCTTCGACTGTGTTTGTTATTCTCTCGCCGCACCAGCTGGCTGGGTCCGCTCCTGGTTACGTAACCTGTCCAGGGGCGGGTCCAGGTTGCTGGAAAGAGGAATGCACCTTGTGACTGACGGAGTCACTCGCTCTTGGCCCACACAGCTTTCGTCATTCTTTCCTCTACATCCTCCTCCTGAATCACAAGCCTCTGATCATCATACTGGGGAAATGAAATAATTACATCTATCGTAATACAGTAGAAAATCTTCGCAATCAAATCCCCAGACAGAGAGCTGGGAAGGGTTGGTCGATAACCTAGCTGTTCCCAACACCCACACAACGCGATTCAAACCCATGCAATCCCGGGATCCAGTATCAATCCCAGGTAATAAAGAAATACTTGAAAAGAATATCAAACATTTAGAAAAAATCTTACTAGAATCAGGATAAAGAAAATTGGTATGCAGACTGGATGAAATATGAACACGTATGTAATCTGCAAAAATAGATATGTAAAACAAATTTCCTTCAAGAAAATACTGATATACTGAAATGATTCCTTTGACCTTTCCAATTACTAAATCTACTGTTATAACACCTGTAACGGAATATTAATGGAATATAATAAAATGTATAATGAACAATATGTTTATATAGTATCAATATATAACGAAACCTAATCGAGTATTTGTATTCCAAACGAAAAAGCAATAAACGCTACAATGAACTCAGAATACAAGGCACTACCGACACTCGGCGTTCAGTGACGTGAAACAGTTTTTCAAGCAACACAAATGATCAATACTGCGGTCGCTCAACTGTGTTCGTAGTTCTGTTATAAAAAGGACCCGCGGCAGGGAAGGCTCCCCACGCTGGGCTACCTTTGACCTTTGCTGTTACTGAATTTGTTGTTGCAACACAGAGAAAAATAATCATGAATGTGATACCATTTTTACTAAACCTTTTGCCAAACTGTAACGTGACTCAGTTGTTTGAATATTTATTACAAAAACAACCGTAAGAAAAACCGCATGAAAAGTATTAAAACTGATGCATTTGCATTATAAAGATAACGCCAGCAGTTCCCCGGGACAAGGGATAAATCTGCCGGGAATTTCCCCTGAACTAGAAATTGAATATGCCGGGAATTTCCCCTGGACTAAGGATAAATTTGCCGGGAATTTCCCCGGGACTAAGGATAAATTTGCCGGGAATTTCCCCGGGACTAAGGATGAACTTGCCGGGAATATAGCTGTCAATATTACCCCCGGGGTTACCAATATCCCGCTGGGCAACATCTGAAGCGAAGGAATATTTCCAGATGATGTACGGGGCAAATATTGCAGATGCCTGAGTAATTCGTGTGCAAGGCCATCTCCAGTTCGCGCATGCGCGGAGGACCAGAACCTCACGGACGATCACAATAATGCCAAAGGATGTCACAAACGACAACGATAATATGATGCTTCTCAACGATACTACAGTACAGTAGAATGTCTAGAGTGAGCAACACCAGACATGCAAGAGCCCAGCTCGGAGCCCGAACGATCTACGCGCGTTTGTTTCTTTACCCAAGCGTCCACCGAGTGGCCTCCTCTCCTCTCCCACGACCATTCCACCATGGGAGGTACACACCTTCAACCACATTAACCGGTATCGACCCAACTGTGCGACCTCTTCTCTGTGGCTGGGCGATTACAATGGGTATCTCGAGTTAGACGGGAGATCATATTTTTTTTTTTTATGCACTATTATTCATAATTATTCGAGGAACAAAATCTAAACCACTCCTGGTGTTACCCAGGACTTTCTTAAGAGCTCCTGTTTCCCAAGGCTGCGCTGCTTCCAGTAGCTGGGAAATGTAGACTCCTTTGGAGCGAGACTGTACCCCCTATGATAGCGTAGCTAAAGGTGACTTTTCACTTGCAGTGTAACCTCGAGCAAGCTGAGTCCGATAACTCATATATATATATATATATATATATATATATATATATATATATATATATATATATATATATATAATGGTGTTACTAGACTCCTCCTGTTCAAGGTTACACCGCGGGTGCAATGTCATCTTTAAGGAGGCTGTATCAGAGGTAAAGTCTCCTCAAAGAACTTCTCACTCCAAAGGAGCCACATATCCCTATTATTGGAAGCAGCGCAGTTTCATACTGCAGAAGCCTTCGGGTAACGCCAGGACTCTCACAAGAAAGCAGTCCGTGATCAGTATCCTCCAGTATAATCAAACAATATTAACCATAGCACTCTAATTAATTACTTCCTCGAAAATGACGCCCCACGAAGTAGTTAGCTTTTATTACCTTAGAGAAATATATATATACACAGACTGTGGCCTTTTTAACCTGAAGATGTGTATAACAATGGCAGTGTTTATAATGAGAAAGGTCATCATTATTTTCGGCCAGTCATTATCATTATTTGTTTTTCTGCCCCAGAGGCCCACACAAGCTCTGTGCGTCACTCGGGTGGTGTTATCATACCTTGCACTCAGAGACGTTGAAAATGAGGCCAGGACATTAAGTACATAAGCTCGATTTTTCCATTTAAAATGATTTCTTGCTGCCATTCAGCCATTGTCATTCAGTATCCTCAGTGTTCAACACGAGGAATATAAGTGAGATTCGCCCTAGTAAGCCAAGAAGGTGGGTGTACAAACACCTTTCCTTTGCATCCTGACTTATAGATTTGTCAACGACGTGTCATCCCAACCTGTTCTTGCTGGAAAATGTATGCCAGGACTGTGTTGATAAGGCATGGCCTGGACGACAGAATTATTGTTAACAACGACAATGCCTGGACGACCGAACTGACAGGAACAATACAGCTGTCTCTGTCAACGATACAACCAACCCCGCCATTGTCAAGGCTTGACCAGGGGGACAGAACCATTGTATACGACGATGTTGGCAAACACCGTTGTCTTTGAAACTTGGGAAGGACGACAGAGCTGCTGTCGACAACCACAGAACTAGCACGACCACTGCTACAACCTGGTCAGGGAGACAGATATGCTGTTTACAGCAACACAACCGACTCTGCAGCTGCCAAGAATTATTTGGGAAAACAGAAATGTTGATGGCAATGAAGGAACGAGCACCACCAATGGTGTGACTTGGCTACGACAAAGCTACAATCGACAGTTACACAACCAGCAGTGAGCCCGGGTCGTGACGACAGAGTTACATTAGTTGCTGTGAGGCACATGCATGGGCAGCTGTAGCTACGGGCTCCCAGTCCACAATCAGCATTACTTTTCCCTAAGAAAAGAGTCATATTCAGAGACATTTCAGACTGCAATGAGAAGATTTTCTTTTGTTTAAGTTCATTAGATCTACAGTGCATATATATAGTCACCCTCAGGTTAATAAATTAGCAAAGTGTGTAAGAATGTAAAAGGTATTTGTGTACAAGATTATTTACATGGAGGATATGTGCTGGATCTGTGGCGAGAGAGGCAGGTTTACCCTATGATGTGGGCGGGGTCAGATTGGTGGTGCCCTCTGAGGTGAAGAAGGCCAGGCTGCTAGTGCCCTCTAAGGTGGGCAGGATTAGGTTTCTGGTGAGCCCTAGGGTGGGTAGGACCAGGCCAGTGCTGCCCGTTGGAGTGGGCAGGTCTAAGCTGGTGCTTAACAATGGGGTGGGTAGGGCTATTCTATTACTAACCCATGGGGTGGGTAGTGCCGGGCTGGTGCTGCCTCCTGGAGTGGGCACGGCCAAACTGGTGCCCTATATCTTCCCCCGTAGGATATTTTTCATTCTGACTGTCAAGTTGGTCTTCAGTGTATTATTAAAGGAAAATGATTAAATGTAAACAATCCAAAATGAGTATCATTGCCCTTCACATAAGGGACACTGGTCGTCCACCAGCTATGTCTGTATGAAAATAGTTTGGTGTGTTTTTACCGAGACCTGGACCCAGGAGCGTAATGATTCAAGAATCAGGACACCTGGTATCCCACGTTGTATACAGGATATACAGACCTGCTTATGCTATACGTAGGATGAATCCTGTAACATGGATCAGGATCAGAGGGGCATATTTTCGTATCAGAGTTCATCCAGGAAGCCTCGCCACGACTGGGTATAAGCTCCCGTGTGTAGAATGACTGGCCGGCCACAGCCTGTATAGGGGTTTGTGAGGAGAGAGAGAGAGAGAGAGAGAGAGAGAGAGAGAGAGAGAGAGAGAGAGAGACAGACAGACAGACAGACAGACAGACAGAGAAAGCTGTTTAGAGGGGAAGACTTTATGGCAATCCCAGTCAGTACAAGAAGCCTAGCTATACTGTGGGTTGCAACAGTCCAAGATGTTTCAGTGAGAAGAGTCGGCTGAAAATTACTTCGAGCTAGGGAGTGGACGTGTAGCGGTAACGAGCAATTGTTCTAAATTTCATTCATGTAATAACTTAATATTTCAAGATATATCATTTTCTGTTAGGACTCCTTTATTGTAACGTTTAATAGAACGTAAACCACTTGAAAATACACGGCGTAAAATTTCTCTCTGAACTTCAATACAGCACATCGTAGAGTTGGCCACCTTTTCCCACACTGTGGGAGGCAAAGCTCTGCTCCCACGTCACCCGTTGACCCGAGGGGTGACTGGTGGGGTTGTTGGGAGCAAGGCACCTCCCACAGGATGGAGCTACATCCTCTACCACATTCAAGGTCAAGGGGTCATGGCCAAAAACTTGCAACAATGGTTTGCAACTCGATAACTTTGCAATAAGCTCAGGGTCGGCTTGGCAGAGACTCCTCAGCAGATAAGACATCATCACGTGTATAAAACAATAGATACAATAAAACAAGGAGCGCTGCATGACGTATGTTCTCCTGGAAGTACTTCTTGCTGGGAACGACATACGCCTTAGACAGTCGAGGAAAATCAAACATTCACCAAAGGAAAAAATAATGAAAGATTCTTACGAGCTGAAATCGAAAACCAAATTTACGATGTAGATTAGTTAACGATGTGCCTACTCTGCTTCAAAAATACAACTGCTGAAACTAAAAGGATTAAAAAAAGTGAAAAAAGGGAGATTGATACTCGTTAGAAATCAAGATGTCTGCCGTGTATTGCAGGCTACTTCGGTATCAATAAATGCCATCCTAGTAGTTCTAATTCAAATGCAGTCTGGGTATACTTGCTATTTATGTAGGAGATCCTGCAATGCTAAACACTGTAGAGGTCATAAGCTCCCATTCTGTGCCTGCACAACTGTGAGGCTTGTTACAGAGTGCAGGGCAACATTACCGTAAGATACTATGCAGTATGAATATTTCTTCGACTGTAAAGCAGCAGAGATTCAATACACCAAAACACTGATAAATGATTACGTATGAGAGATAACAAATGTAATGGCATCTTGCGCTTTCTTCGGGTCGTCATTGTATGAGCAAAAGACAGCAGATATTCTATTGCCTTGGAGTTAAGTACGCTTATTCCTCAGAAAATACGTCCTAAGACTAACCCCGGTTGAGGACACTCCTCTTCACTTGCAGAAAAGAGTTCAAAATCCAAAGTCTGGTGTGCGTAAAGCAAATATGAAACCTGCTATACAAACCTGCCGACCGGCAACGAAGATATGTATCTCTGTGGTAAGTTTATCCATCAGCTGATGAATAGATTTACATCATCCTTGCTGCAGCATGCCTCATTAATTCACTCCACCACAAATGAATATCAATTTGTGTACAACATCATATATATATATATATATATATATATATATATATATATAGAGAGAGAGAGAGAGAGAGAGAGAGAGAGAGAGAGAGAGAGATTGATAGACAGACAGACAGATAGATAGATAGAGAGATAGATGTAGAATAAAAATATGTAATGTGCGCATTTTCGTACTTTCGTTTGAAATGAAACAAAATAGAGTGGTTCGACTGGCAACTCCGCCGAACAAACGACCCATAAATTGTCGGTGCTGCTGAGAGAGAGAGAGAGAGAGAGAGAGAGAGAGAGAGAGAGAGGGGAGGTTATTTGGTGACAGGATGAGGACACGAGAGCTAGGCAGATGCAAGGATAGTAGGGAGCGTACGAGGGAGGCTCCTCAGCCACACTATAAATCATTTGTCATAACAGTTCCATACCTCAAGTAAACTATTCACAACCTCTAAATAAAAAAGAAATCTTTACGACCAGCTGGAGGGCGATATCAACCGCCCGCGAGTACAACTTCATACAATTCTTTAGCACGACGGTACGACCTCTGAGCATAACAGTGCGACCTTTGAACACGATGGTGAGACCCATGGGCATAACAAGGACAGCCTATGAGCCGGACCTCAAGAGTCGTAGCATCCTTGTTCAAGCGTCGCAACGTGGTGTTCAGGAGTTGTGTCGTCGTGCTCAAAAGTTGTACCATCGTGACCTAGAGCTGTACCGTCGTGTTCGAGAACTGTTCCGTCGTGCTTAAGAGCTGTACCGTCGAGATCAAGAGTTGTACCGTCGTGATCAAGAGTTGTACCGTCGTGATCAAGAGCTATACCGTCGTGCTAAAGAGTTGTACCATCGTGCTCAAGAGCTGTACCGTCGAGCTCAGGGGCCTAGACGAATTCCAACATTCATCATCGTGAGTCTCATACAATAAACCCGAAAGTGAACCTTAAACGATCGGAAAATCCCTGAAAACTAGAAATCGCTGGAGGCTAATCACTTTTAACGTATATGAACTGGCCCCATTAGGACATACAAACTGTCCCATTTAGCCCGTTCAAAGCGTCATGTCACAACAACAGGCTCGGATATACTGCGATATTAACGCGAAAGATTTGCCTCGACTTAAACATAGGAGCAACCAGTTCAGATGCATCGACCGTAAGACGGAGGTCTTACCGTAGATTATACAATGAGCACAAAGCTAAGGTGTTCTACTGGCCCTTCTGACGAGACTGCATCAATCATACCCATAATTAGGCCTTTTAATACTCCCAGAGTGCGCTCGCTCGAGGTTACACGGCGAGAGAAAAGGCCACATTGGCAAGGCTGCATCACTGGGAGTACAGTCTCGTCAAAGAAGTTCTCACTGCAAAGGAGTCTCCATTTGCCTGTTACTGGAAGTAGCGAACCCTTGAGTTGCAGGAGACTTTAGAAAGGTCCTGGGTAAACACCGGGACTGTTTCAAGGAAACTGGTCCAGGGGTAATTATAAATGAATTAGGTCTATAATGGATTACTCTGATTACTCGTCTATCTCACTGTGTTTGGCTAATCCTAAACCATGCCCCTTTCTGGGTGGTCATTTTTTCTCCCTCATTCCTTCGCTCACACAACAATAATGATAATAAAAACAATACAATAATAATGATAATAATAATAATAATAATAATAATAATAATAATAATAATAATA